>OZ035824.1:0-150388 GCA_964034765.1 Knipowitschia caucasica | reverse complement strand
TAGGGTACCTAATCTTTTCAGAGGACACACGTTTGGTTGATTGGCGACGATTGAGTGAGGAAGGTCCTTTGGAAGATTTTATGTCAGATTTTGAATTTTCAATCCGCTTGAATTTTTTAACCCTTTAAAAGCATGTTATTTTTGCCTTTGCATTTCAGTCACATTCAGTCAATGTGAGTGAAATTTCAAAATGACACTTTCACCTTCAAAATATTCAATTTGACTGATTATTTGTTTCGTCAGAAATTTAATTTTAAATGTACCTGAATTCATCTAGTTTCATTCAACTTTTTCATTTATGTTTTTATTCCAAAAACCAGCTTTAACATAATTTTACAATAGAATAATATAATAAATAGTTATACACAAGGTTTGGAAAGAGGCACACACACTTGTGTGTACTCTGTACTCTGTGTACTCGAGTACTTACTAAAGTCCTCTTTGTGCAGGTCTCTGTCTCTCCTGCTCCTGAAGAGTCCACACAGTGTGAAGAGCGACACCACATGGTGAGCGGCCGCAACTGCACCAAGATGATGTTCCACAGTGCGGCGCGGCAGCAGAGCTCGGTGGCTGCGGTGACGCCTGTTCAGTGATGATGATGATGATGATTATGTTCCACAGTGCGGCGCGGCAGCAGAGCTCGGTGGCTGCGGTGACGCCTGTTCAGTGTGATGATGATGATGTTCAGTGATGATGATGATGTTCAGTGATGATGATGATGTTCAGTGATGATGATGTTCAGTGTGATGATGATGATGTTGTTCAGTGATGATGTTGTTCAGTGATGATGATGATGATGATGTTCAGTGATGATGATGATGTTCAGTGTGATGATGATGATGTTCAGTGATGATGATGATGAAGATGATTATGTCCCACAGTGCGGCGCGGCAGCAGAGCTCGGTGGCTGCGGTGACGCCTGTTCAGTGATGATGATGATGATGTTCAGTGATGATGATGATGATAAAGATGATTATGTCCCACAGTGCGGCGCGGCAGCAGAGCTCGGTGGCTGCGGTGACGCCTGTCGCCAGCAGCAAAGGAGAATATGTCATCACTAAACTGGACGATCTGGTCAACTGGGCCCGGAGGGTAAGAGTCTGGGTCCCTGTGACCTCTGACCCCTGAGCTCCCTCTGACTTGTGACCTCTGACCCCAGAGCTCCCTGTGGCCCATGACCTTTGGCCTGGCGTGCTGTGCGGTGGAGATGATGCACATGGCGGCGCCTCGTTACGACATGGATCGTTTCGGAGTCGTGTTCAGAGCGAGTCCACGTCAGGCAGACGTCATGATCGTAGCAGGGACTCTGACCAACAAGATGGCCCCCGCCCTGCGCAAGGTCAGGATTACACTCATCTGTAATCTGGATTATTCTGTAATCTGGATTATTCTGTAATCTGGATTATTCTGTAATCTGGATTATTCTGTAATCTGGATTATTCTGTAATCTGTGTTATTCTGTAATCTGGGTTATTCTGTAATCTGGATTATTCTGTAATCTGGATTATTCTGTAATCTGGATTATTCTGTAATCTGGATTATTCTGTAATCTGGATTATTCTGTAATCTGGATTATTCTGTAATCTGGATTATTCTGTAATCTGGATTATTCTGTAATCTGGGTTATTCTGTAATCTGGGTTATTCTGTAATCTGGATTATTCTGTAATCTGGACTATCTGGATTTTACTCTAATACAACAGTAGTCATCTCAGAGGACTAATCTGGATTATACTCTCTCCAATCTGGATAGACATGATCCTGTCTCTCTCTTCTCCTCTCTCCTCTCTTCTCTCTCTTCTCTCCTCTCTCTCCTCTCTCTCTCTCTCTCTCTCTCTCTCTCTCTCTCTCTCTCTCTCTCTCTCTCCTCTCTCTCCTCTCTCTCTCTCTCCTCTCTCTCTCTCTCTCCTCTCTCTCTCTCTCTCTCTCTCTCTCTCTCTCTCTCTCTCTCCTCTCTCTCTCTCTCCTCTCTCTCTCTCTCTCTCTCTCTCTCTCTCTCTCTCTCTCTCTCTCTCTCTCTCTCTCTCTCTCCTCTTCCTCCTCTTCTCCTCTCCTCTCTCCTCTCTTCTCTCTCCTCTCTCCTCTCTCCTCTCTCCTCTCTTCTCTCTCTTCTCCTCTCTTCTCCTCTCTCTCTCTCCTCTCTCCTCTCTCTCCTCTCTCTCTCCTCTCTCCTCTCTTCTCTCTCTTCTCCTCTCTCCTCCTCTCCTCCTCTCCTCCTCCCTCTGACTGAAGCCTGTCTCTCCCACAGGTGTACGACCAGATGCCAGAGCCGCGCTACGTCATCTCCATGGGCAGGTAGTGTGTGTGTGTGTCTCTGATGTCTCTCTGATGTCCCTGATGTCTCTGTCCCTGATGTCTCTCTCTGATGTCCCTGATGTCTCTCTCATGTCCCTGATGTCTCTGTCTCTCTGATGTCTCTCTCTGATGTCTCTCTGATGTCTCTCTGATGTCTCTCTCTGATGTCTCTCTCTGTCCCTGATGTCTCTGTCTCTCTCATGTCCCTGATGTCTCTGTCTCTCTGATGTCTCTCTCTGATGTCTCTCTGATGTCTCTCTGATGTCTCTCTCTGATGTCTCTCTGATGTCCCTGATGTCTCTGTCTCTCTGATGTCCCTGATGTCTCTGTCTCTCTGATGTCTCTCTCTGATGTCCCTGATGTCTCTCTCTGATGTCTCTCTGATGTCTCTCTCTCTGATGTCTCTGTCTCTCTGATGTCTCTCTCTGATGTCCCTGATGTCTCTCTCTGATGTCTCTCTGATGTCTCTCTCTGATCTCTCTCTGATGTCCCTGTCTCTCTGATGTCTCTCTGATGTCTCTCTGATGTCCCTGATGTCTCTCTCTGATGTCCCTGATGTCTCTCTCTGATGTCCCTGATGTCTCTCTCTGATGTCCCTGATGTGTCTCTCTGATGTCCCTGATGTGTCTCTCTGATGTGTCTCTCTGATGTCTCTCTCTGATGTCTCTCTGATGTCCCTGATGTCTCTCTCTGATGTCCCTGATGTGTCTCTCTGATGTCCCTGATGTGTCTCTCTGATGTGTCTCTCTGATGTCTCTCTCTGATGTCCCTGATGTGTCTCTCTGATGTCCCTGATGTTTCTCTCTGATGTGTCTCTCTGATGTCTCTCTCTGATGTCCCTGATGTCTCTCTCTGATGTCCCTGATGTCTCTGTCTCTCTGATGTCTCTGTTGTCCCTGATGTCTCTGTCTCTCTGATGTCCCTGATGTCTCTGATGTTCCTGATGTCTGTCTCTCTGATGTCCCTGATGTCTCTGATGTCCCTGATGTCTCTCTCTGATGTCTCTGTCTCTCTGATGTCCCTGATGTCTCTGATGTCCCTGATGTCTCTGTCTCTCTGATGTCCCTGATGTCTCTGTCTCTCTCTCTGATGTCTCTCTCTGATGTCCCTGATGTCTCTCTCTGATGTCCCTGTCTCTCTGATGTCCCTGATGTCTCTGTCTCTCTGATGTCCCTGATGTCTCTGATGTCCCTGATGTCTCTCTCTGATGTCTCTGTCTCTCTGATGTCCCTGATGTCTCTCTCTGATGTCCCTGATGTTCCTGATGTCTCTGTCTCTCTGATGTCCCTGATGTCCCGGATGTCTCTCTCTGATGTCCCTGTCTCTCTGATGTCCCTGATGTCTCTGTCTCTCTGATGTCCCTGTCTCTCTGATGTCCCTGATGTCTCTGATGTCTCTGATGTCTCTGTTGTCTCTCTCTGATGTCTCTGATGTCCCTCTCTCTGATGTCTCTGATGTCCCGGATGTCTCTCTCTGATGTCCCTGTCTCTCTGATGTCCCTGATGTCTCTGTCTCTCTGATGTCCCTGATGTCTCTGATGTCCCTGATGTCTCTCTCTGATGTCTCTGTCTCTCTGATGTCCCTGATGTCTCTGTCTGATGTCTCTGTCTCTCTGATGTCCCTGATGTCTCTGATGTCCCTGATGTCCCGGATGTCTCTCTCTGATGTCTCTGTCTCTCTGATGTCCCTGATGTCTCTGTCTCTGATGTTGCAGCTGTGCGAATGGCGGCGGTTACTACCATTACTCGTACTCTGTGGTCCGCGGCTGCGACCGCATCGTCCCTGTGGACATCTATGTTCCAGGTGAGTCTGAGGCATCTGCAGGGAAGTACTCATGGACGAAGTTTGGCTCTTTCTGGTGTTGACCTATTGGCTACAGCGCTACATTAGCCATAGCTCCATATTAGCTACAGCGTTACATTAGCCATAGCTCCATATTAGCTACAGCGCTACATTAGCCATAGCTTACTGGTCATGTGATGGTCATGTGACTGTGGTCCGCAGGCTGCCCTCCCACCGCTGAGGCGCTGCTCTACGGGACGTTGCAGCTGCAGAAGAAAATCAAACGAGAGAAGAAGATGAGGATCTGGTATCGGAAGTGATCGTTGTAAATAAATAAATATCATTCTGTTCAACTTTAATAAAGTCACTGTCTCTGGCCACGCCTCCATTCATTATGTGTATGGTCTCTCTCTGGTCTCTCTCTGGTCTCACTCTGGTCTCTCTCTCTGGTCTCTCTCTCTGGTCTCACTCTGGTCTCTCTCTCTGGTCTCTCTCTGGTCTCTCTCTGGTCTCACTCTGGTCTCTCTCTGGTCTCTCTCTGGTCCCTCTCTGGTCTCTCTCTGGTCTCACTCTGGTCTCTCTCTGGTCTCTCTCTGGTCCCTCTCTGGTCTCTCTCTGGTCTCACTCTGGTCTCACTCTGGTCTCTCTCTGGTCTCTCTCTGGTCTCACTCTGGTCTCTCTCTCTGGTCTCTCTCTCTGGTCTCTCTCTCTGGTCTCTCTCTGGTCTCTCTCTGGTCTCTCTCTCTGGTCTCTCTCTCTGGTCTCTCTCTCTGGTCTCTCTCTCTGGTCTCTCTCTGGTCTCACTCTGGTCTCTCTGGTCTCTCACTCTGGTCTCACTCTGGTCTCTCTCTGGTCTCTCTCTGGTCTCACTCTGGTCTCTCTCTCTGGTCTCTCTCTCTGGTCTCTCTCTGGTCTCTGGTCTCTCTCTCTGGTCTCACTCTGGTCTCTCTCTGGTCTCACTCTGGTCTCTCTGATCTCTTCCTGGTCTCTCTCTGGTCTCTCTCTGGTCTCTCTCTGGTCTCACTCTGGTCTCTCTGATCTCTTCCTGGTCTCTCTCTGGTCTCTCTCTGGTCTCTCCCTGGTCTCTCTCTCTGGTCTCTCTCTGGTCTCTCTCTGGTCTCTCTCTGGTCTCTCTCTGGTCTCTCCCTGGTCTCTCTCTCTGGTCTCTCTCTGGTCTCTCTCTGGTCTCTCTCTGGTCTCTCTCTGGTCTCTCTCTGGTCTCTCTTTGGTCTCTCTCTGGTCTCTCTCTCTGGTCTCTCTCTGGTCTCTCTCTGGTCTCTCTCTGGTCTCTCTCTGGTCTCTCCCTGGTCTCTCTCTGGTCTCTCCCTGGTCTCTCTCTGGTGTCTCTGGTCACTGGTTTCTGGCCTCTCTGGTCTGGTCCGGTCTCAGTTCATAGTTGACTTATTACTGCTGTAATCTGAGGTTATCTTTAAACTGTGGGACTTCCACAGATGGAGTCAGAGAAACTGTTCAGTCTGGGTCTGGGAGGTTTCTCTTTCTCCCTCTGGGTCTGTCAGGTTCTCTGTCAGGTTCTCTGTAGGTTCTCTGTAGGTTCTGTCAGGATCTTTGTAGGTTCTCTGTCAGGTTCTCTGTAGGTTCTCTGTAGGTTCTCTGTCAGGTTCTCTGTAGGTTCTGTGTAGGTTCTCTGTCAGGTTCTCTGTAGGTTCTCTGTAGGTTCTGTCAGGATCTTTGTAGGTTCTCTGTCAGGTTCTCTGTAGGTTCTCTGTAGGTTCTGTCAGGATCTTTGTAGGTTCTGTCAGGTTCTCTGTAGGTTCTCTGTAGGTTCTCTGTCAGGTTCTCTGTCAGGTTCTCTGTAGGTTCTGTGTAGGTTCTCTGTCAGGTTCTCTGTAGGTTCTCTGTCAGGTTCTCTGTAGGTTCTCTGTCAGGTTCTCTGTAGGTTCTGTGTAGGTTCTCTGTCAGGTTCTCTGTAGGTTCTCTGTCAGGTTCTCTGTAGGTTCTCTGTAGGTTCTGTGTAGGTTCTCTGTAGGTTCTCTGTAGGTTCTCTGTCAGGTTCTCTGTAGGTTCTCTGTCAGGTTCTGTGTAGGTTCTCTGTAGGTTCTCTGTAGGTTCTCTGTCAGGTTCTCTGTAGGTTCTGTTTAGGTTCTCTGTAGGTTCTCTGTCAGGTTCTGTGTAGGTTCTCTGTAGGTTCTCTGTCAGGTTCTCTGTAGGTTCTGTCAGGATCTTTGTAGGTTCTCTGTCAGGTTCAGGTTCTCTGTAGGTTCTGTGTAGGTTCTCTGTCAGGTTCTCTGTAGGTTCTCTGTAGGTTCTGTCAGGATCTTTGTAGGTTCTCTGTCAGGTTCTCTGTCAGGTTCTCTGTAGGTTCTGTGTAGGTTCTCTGTCAGGTTCTCTGTAGGTTCTCTGTAGGTTCTGTCAGGTTCTCTGTCAGGTTCTCTGTAGGTTCTGTCAGGTTCTCTGTAGGTTCTCTGTAGGTTCTTTGCTGAGGTCTGTTTCAGTTTACATTGAGTTCTATGAGGGACATGTCTGTTAACGTGAGTTTAGCCTTTATTTTGCAGCACCAGGAGGATCTCCTGTGCACACGGTATCCGTGTACATGGTCTCTCGTGCACATGGTCTGCTGTGCACATGGTCTCCCGGGCACATGATCTGCTGTGCACATGGTCTCCCGGGCACATGATCTGCTGTGCACATGGTCTCCCGGGCACATGATCTGCTGTGCACATGGTCTCCTGAGCACATTTTCTCTCGTGCACATGGTCTGCTGTGCACATGGTCCTTCAGCTTCGAGCTGTAACACTCATGGATCTATTGTGATCAACTTTTTTTCTTAAATCCTTTGGTTTTCTTTAAATCCAGAAACTGCTCGTCTGGCTCTCGCTCTGATTGGTCAGAACACGGCAGAGCCCCTCTGTGCCCGTGCATGGTTGTGTGGTTGCTATGGTATCATGGTTGCTATGGTATCATGGTTGCTATGGTTGTGTGGTTGCTATGGTATCATGGTTGCTATGGTTGTGTGGTTGCAGAAACGAAAGATAAAAAATAAGGATCAAAATGACTCATGAGTCAAAGGTTCAGATGTAATTGTTTCAAACATGCACAAGATAAAAACTTTTTACCCGATTACACATGGTTTTTAGTTCTACGAAGTTTCCTTCATTTAAACGAAAGAGTTCAGTAAATCAGCAATAACTACAGAGCATCTTGTCCTTTATAAATATGACATAACAAGATATTATACAACATAAATTACATTATATTAATATGTTACATATGATTAAATGTATATATATCCTCCACTGGTTCATAGACCGCACTGATGAGGACTGGACCAGGACCCTACAAAATCAAGACAAGATTCACAAGTGGATGGAGGTTTTATTAAGAATATAAGGTCTGAGATTAGTCTAGGTCTGGATCTGAGATTAGTCTAGGTCTGAGTCCGGTCCAGAGTCTGACGAGTGAGTATCCGAGACCCTTTGTACAAAGGGCTGCAGGTTTTCATTCCAACAGCAGCAGACTCCACCTTCTTCAGTCTGACGCCGAGGACCAGGAGAGAGCACCAGTGTTGCAAGTCTAGTCCTGAGGGCGGAGCCTCAGTCCTTGTAGATGGTGGGGGCGGAGCCTCAGTCCATGCAGATGGTGGGGGCGGAGCCTCAGTCCTTGTAGATGGTGGGGGCGGAGCCTCAGTCCATGCAGTTGGTGGGGGCGGAGCCTCAGTCCATGCAGATGGTGGAGGCGGAGCCTCAGTCCTTGTAGATGGTGGGGGTGGAGCCTCAGTCCATGCAGATGGTGGGGGCGGAGCCTCAGTCCATGCAGATGGTGGGGGCGGAGCCTCAGTCCATGCAGATGGTGGGGGCGGAGCCTCAGTCCATGCAGATTGTGGGGGCGGAGCCTCAGTCCATGCAGATGGTGGGGGCGGAGCCTCAGTCCATGCAGATGGTGGGGGCGGAGCCTCAGTCCTTGTAGATGGTGGGGGCGGAGCCTCAGTCCTTGTAGATGGTGGGGGCGGAGCCTCAGTCCTTGTAGATGGTGGGGGCGGAGCCTCAGTCCTTGTAGATGGTGGGGGTGATCATCTTGTTGAAGGAGTAGTACTTGCACTCCTCTGGGGGGGCGATGTCCATCGTGCTGGTGCTGATCCGGTTCTCCTTGAACCCAGCCTGAAGCAGGTGTGGAACCTGTGTCTCCTGGAACAGAAGGTTCTCAGGTCACACACAGAACCTTCTCCAGGAAGAACTTAGACTGACTCTGGACTAAAAGGTCTTTATACTGAGAGAAGAGCAGACCCCAGAGCAGACCCCAGAGCAGACCCCAGAGCAGACCTGAACTCAACAGAAACCACAATTGTTAGAATGACATAAAATGCTGCTCAAACTATCTGCTCTCGTCTTCCAGAATCAGCTATGGTTCTACGGGTCTACAGCGCCCTCACCTGGAACATGGTGGTAATGTCGCTGTACTTGGTCTTCAGAAGCTCTCCCCAGGAGGTGAGGTTGCAGTAGCTGAGGACTCCTCCCGGCTTCAGCATCCTGTGTGCGTGACCCTGGAACAGAACAGTGAGGAATGGGCCAAAGTTGGTTTAGGTCTTACCTTGAAGACAGGAAGTACTTTGTGGAGATTGGAAACTGTGTCTCAGATCATATGGCCCTGACCTGTGGAGTCCCACAGGGGTCGATCCTGGGACCTCTTCTGTTCAATCTCTACATGCTGCCGTTAGGTCAGTTAATACGCAGAAACAAAGTGTCCTATCATAACTATGCAGACGACACTCAGATCTATGTCTCACTGACTGCAGGAGAACATGGACCAGTGGACTCACTCCTTCACTGTATCCAACAGATCAGTGAGTGGATGCAAAACAACTTCCTTCAGCTAAACGCAGACAAAACTGAAATGATTGTCTTTGGTCCCCAGAAACAAAGAGAGAGCGTCATCTGTCACCTCCAGTCTCTCTCCCTAAAACCTTCAAACAAGGTCAGAAATCTAGGGCTAATACTGGACTCAGACTTACATTGTATGTGTGAAAAATGTTAAATGTTAAATCGAGTGAAGGATATTGTGCTGATATTGCAAATATAATTCATGTGCTGCTGGAACTCACAGTCTGTGCAAGACTTTTATAATACGTATTGGGGGAAACAAATTAAGAATAGTTTTGAAACTTCAATATTCAGCGGAAAGAACAAAAAATATATTTAAATCAGAATCAGAATCAGAATCATTTTTATTGCCAACGTAAGTAACGGGAGGTCACAGACTTGGAAATTGCTTTGGCTCAGTGCAACAGTCAAAAAGAGATAATAAAAATAAGAATAAAAAACACTTCTAAAGAATAAATTTAAATTTAAAATAGAGTTACAGTTACTATTTACAATATACAAGTGCACATGGTGCACACAATGTAAGGTGACAGCAGTACAGTGAAGTAAAGTGACGTATGATGGGCAGTAAAGTGACTTTATAAAGGGCGGGGGGACAGGTTAAGAAGTGTTCAAGAGTCCAACAGCAGAGGGGAAGAAACTGTTCTTGTGGCGGGAGGTTCTAGTCCTGATGGACCGCAGCCTCCTGCCTGAGGGGAGTGGTTGGAATAGTCCATGTGCAGGTGAGAGGGGTCGGCTGTGATACGACCAGCCCGGCCTCGAGCTCGGGCGACGTACAGGTCCTGCAGCGATGGAAGGCTGCGGCCGATCACTTCCTCTGCAGAGCGCACAATGCGCTGTAGTCTCTGTTTGTCCCTGACTGTGGCTCCAGCGAACCACACGGTGATGGAGGAGGTGAGGATGGACTCGATGATGGCCGTGTAGAACTGCACCAACATCTGTGCAGGCAGCTTGGCTTTCCTGAGCTGCCGCAGGAAGTACATCCTCTGCTGGGCCTTCTTGATGAGGGAGCTGATGGTCGGCTCCCACTTGAGGTCCTGGGTGATGGTGGTGCCCAGGAAACGGAAGGACTCCACAGAGGTGATGGGGGAGTCCATCACGGAGGGTGGGGGCGGGGGGACAGTGCTCTTCCTGAAGTCCACAATCATCTCCACTGTCTTCTGGGCGTTCAGCTCCAGGTTGTTACCACTGCACCAGGACACCAGCCGGTCCACCTCCCTCCTGTAGGCGGACTCATCGTTGTTGGAGATGAGTCCAATGAGGGTGGTGTCGTCCGCGAACTTGATCAGCTTCACGGAGTCGTGGCTGGAGGTGCAGTGGTTGGTGTACAGGGAGAAGAGCAGGGGAGAAAGAACACAGCCCTGTGGGGCTCCTGTATTTATAATCCGAGAGTCCGAGACATTCTTCCCCAGACGCACTCGCTGCTTCCTGTCCGTCAGGAAGTCAGTGATCCACCTGCAGGTGGAATCGGGCACGTTGAGCTGGGAGAGCTTGTCCTGGAGCAGGGATGGCAGGATTGTGTTGAAGGCAGAGCTGAAGTCCACGAACAGGACCCTGGCGTAGGTCCCCGGGGAGTCCAGGTGCTGTAGGATGTGGTGGAGGGCCAGGTTAATGGCGTCGTCTACAGATCTGTTGGCTCTGTAGGCGAACTGCAGGGGGTCCAGGAGGGGGGAGGTGAGGGACTTGAGATGGGAGAGAACCAGGCGTTCAAATGACTTCATGACGACAGACGTAAGTGCTACAGGTCTGTAGTCATTGAGTCCTGTGATCCTGGGCTTCTTCGGGACGGGGACAATGATGGAGGATTTGAAGCAGGCCGGGACATGGCAGGACTGCAGAGAGGAGTTGAAAATGTCCGTGAACACAGGAGTAAGCTCACTGGCGCAGTGTCTCAGAGTGGCCGGAGACACGTGGTCCGGGCCAGGAGCTTTGCGGGGGTGCAGCCTCAGGAAGAGTTGTTTAATCTCTTTAGCGGCTATTGTTAGGCTGGGGGCAGGGCTGATGGGTGGGTCGTTAGAGTAGTGGGGGGTGGGGGAGGGAGAGGTGTCAGGGGCAGCATCAAAGCGACTGAAAAATAAGTTCAGATCGTCAGCTAGCTTGTGGTCATCAGCACAGGGGGGGGCTTTGGGTTTGTAGTTGGTGATCTCCCGTAGGCCCCTCCAGACAGAAGCAGTATCGTTGTTACCAAACTGCTCCTGTAGTCGTTCTCTGTGCCGGGACTTGGCTGCTTTCAGTTCTTTCCTGAACTGATATTTAGCTGCTTTGTAGCCGCTGCGGTCCCCCTCCCTGAAAGCAGACTCCTTTGCTTTCCTGAGCTGCCGGAGTTTAGCAGTGAACCAGGGTTTGTCGTTGTTATAGATGACCCTGGTCCTTGTTGGAATGATGCTATCCTCACAGAAGTGAATGTATGACGTCACAGTGTCCGTATATTCATCCAAACTATCTGTGGCAGCTCTGAAAAGGTCCCAGTCTGTAGATTCCATGCATGCGCGCAGCTCTTCCACAGCTTCATCAGACCACACTTTGGAGCTCCTCACTGCAGGTTTCGAGAGCTTTAGTCTCTGTCTGTAAGCAGGAACCAGATGTATCATGGAGTGATCTGAGAAGCCGAGGGCTGGCTTGGGAACAGCGCGAAAAGCTCCGCGCACGGTGGTGTAACAGTGATCCAGAGTGTTCTCCTCTCTGGTCGGGCATTTGATAAACTGTCTGTATTTGGGTAATTCCTGGCTCAAGTTTCCCTTATTAAAATCCCCCAGGATAATAATCAGAGAGTCCGGGTATAAGCGTTCCATACACAGTACTTGCTCTGCGAGTGCGCGCTGAGCCTCGCGCGCGTCCGCGCATGGCGGTATGTAAACAGAGGCAAGAATGAATGAAACAATTTCCCGCGGGGAGTAATATGGTTTACAATGAATGAAAAGATATTCCAGAGCAGGAGAGCAGTGCTTGGAGATCACTGTCACATCGTTACACCAGTTTGTATTGACGTAGAAACAGAGCCCTCCGCCTCTGCTCTTCCCTGAGAGCGCACAATGGCGATCCGCGCGAAACAGCCCAAAGCCCTGCAGCTCCAGAGCGCAGTCCGGGATCCGCTCATTTAGCCAGGTCTCAGTGAAGCAGAGGACACAGGATGTGGCGAAGTCCTTGTTTCTTCTCATGAGCAGGCTGAGTTCGTCCATCTTATTGCCCAGTGAGCGTACGTTGGAGAGAAAAATGCCGGGGAGAGCCGTGCGCGCTCCTCTCCTCCTCAGACGCACGAGCAGGCCTCCTCGCTTTCCCCTTTTACGGGCCCACACTTTTTTGGCTAGAACATGAACTAAATCAGCCGCAGATGCCAAGAAAACAGGCAATAGGTCCATGGGAACGGTGGGTCGGATGTTCATAAGTTCCTCACGGGTGTAGGAACAGCCAGATGCACAGTTAAAAAGTAAAAACAAAAGAAAAAGAGAGCAGCAAAGAGCCATGTCGACCGTACGAGGCGCCATCTTCTTGATGAGAGAGGGGCAAAGGGCAAAGTCTGTCTTTGGTGACTTGAATGAAAATAGATTTAAAATTGAAATCGTCCAAAGCAGGAAATAAAAGATTTTATTTTTTTGCCATATCGCCCAGCCCTAGCTGCAGTACATTCAAAATGCAGCAGCTCAAGTCCTGACTAGAACCAGGAAGTACGACCACATTAGTCCTGACTAGAACCAGGAAGTACGACCACATTAGTCCCAAGCCGCGGCGATCCAAGATGGCGCCCTATTCAAATGAATGGTTGTGCTCAGTGGTGCTTTGTGACGGCATGGGGGCTGAAAGATTAGCGGAAGTCGCCTGGAACTCTCAAAGATCTATGGGAAACTCTCAAAGATCTATGGGAAACTCTCAAAGATCTATGAGAAACTCTCAAAGATCTATGGGAAACTCTCAAAGGTCTATGGGAAACTCTCAAAGATCTATGGGAAACTCTCAAAGATCTATGGGAAACTCTCAAAGGTCTATGGGAAACTCTCAAAGATCTATGGGAAACTCTCAAAGATCTATGGGAAACTCTCAAAGATCTATGGGAAACTCTCAAAGATCTATGGGAAACTCTCAAAGGTCTATGGGAAACTCTCAAAGGTCTATGGGAAACTCTCAAAGGTCTATGGGAAACTCTCAAAGATCTATGGGAAACTCTCAAAGATCTATGGGAAACTCTCAAAGATCTATGGGAAACTCTCAAAGATCTATGGGAAACTCTCAAAGATCTATGGGAAACTCTCAAAGATCTATGGGAAACTCTCAAAGATCTATGGGAAACTCTCAAAGATCTATGGGAAACTCTCAAAGATCTATGGGAAACTCTCAAAGATCTATGGGAAACTCTCAAAGATCTATGGGAAACTCTCAAAGGTCTATGGGAAACTCTCAAAGATCTATGGGAAACTCTCAAAGATCTATGGGAAACTCTCAAAGATCTATGGGAAACTCTCAAAGATCTATGGGAAACTCTCAAAGATCTATGGAAAACTCTCAAAGGTCTATGGGAAACTCTCAAAGGTCTATGGGAAACTCTCAAAGGTCTATGAGAAACTCTCAGATCTATGGGAAACTCGCCTGTATTTGGCCATCGTCTGGTCCTCCCGGTTCTGTGCAGTGGATGATCTCCCATAATGCATTGCGTCAAACACGCGTGTGTGGGTCTCACACCGGGTCTCACGCACGTGCACAGAGGGTCTCACGCACGTGCACAGAGGGTCTCGGCCGCGCTCTGACCAATCAGAGCAGTTCATCAGAGCGGGAGTTAGAGCCAGAGCCAGACGAGCAGAGTTTGTGGGACTGGACTCCTGCTGGGACTCTGAGGAGCACAGGGACTGGACTCCTGCTGGGACTCTGAGGAGCACAGGGACTGGACTCCTGCTGGGACTCTGAGGAGCACAGGGACTGGACTCCTGCTGGGACTCTGAGGAGCACAGGGACTGGACTCCTGCTGGGACTCTGAGGAGCACAGGGACTGGACTCCTGCTGGGACTCTGAGGAGCACAGGGACTGGACTCCTGCTGGGACTCTGAGGAGCACAGGGACTGGACTCCTGCTGGGACTCTGAGGAGCACAGGGACTGGACTCCTGCTGGGACTCTGAGGAGCACAGGGACTGGACTCTTGCTGGGACTCTGAGGAGCACAGGGACTGGCCTCCTGCTGGGACTCTGAGGAGCACAGGGACTGGACTCCTGCTGGGACTCTGAGGAGCACAGGGACTGGACTCCTGTTAGTGCCCAGAGTCAGAACTAAACATGGGGAGGCTGCTTTTCAGATTCATGCTGCTAAAATCTGGAACAGTCTTCCTGAAGATGTGAGACAGGCCTCCTCTCTGACAATGTTTAAAACCAGGTTAAAGACAGTTCTGTTTAGCTGTGCTACAACTGAGGGATTTTATATTTTTATCTTTCTTTTTAATGTTCTGTGATAATTTATGATTTTAATGCTTTCTTGTTTTGAATTGCCTTGTGTATGAATTGTGCTATACAAATAAACTTGCCTTACCTTAAAGATACAGTATAATCTCAGGAGCAGCTAAAACCATTTCAAGAAAAACTGTATTGAACTTTGGGGACAGTTCCATTTATGACTCTGGAAGAATGAACAGGACAGAGACCATTTCATGTTTGTGGATATTACTAGAATCAATCTGAGATTATAAATTATACAATGCTTTGTCACGTCCAAAACATCTGGAGCTGTTAATAACATGGTGTGAATGGATCTGTTTAGCGCCCTCCACTGGACAAACTGGAAACAGTCTGAACATGAGTCATTGACCCGTAACACATCAGTACAGCTTAGTTTGGACTGAGCCAGGTCCACGCGCTCACCGGCCACGCCACGCGCTCACCGGCCACGCCACGCGCTCACCGGCCACGCCACGCCACGCGCTCACCGGCCACGCCACGCGTTCACCGGCCACGCCACGCGCTCCGCAGCCTCCGCAACCACGCCACGCCATTCGTTTGAAGAATCAGTAAAAAGTAAATAAAAGTTTAGTCTCACCTTGATGAAGTCGAACTGGTGCGTGTGCCACGTGTCCTCGGACAGCGGGTACGTGTCGTACAGGATCCCTGCCACACACACACTGTTACGGCCTGTCCTTCCCTGTTCAGGGTGTGTGCCTGTGTGTGTGCCTGTGTGTGCGCCTGTGTGTGTGCCTGTGTGTGCGCCTGTGTGTGCCTGTGTGTGCGCCTGTGTGTGCGCCTGTGTGTGTGCCTGTGTGCGCCTGTGTGTGCGTGCCTGTGTGTGTGCCTGTGTGTGCGCCTGTGTGTGTGCCTGTGTGTGCGCCTGTGTGTGCCTGTGTGTGCGCCTGTGTGTGCGCCTGTGTGTGTGCCTGTGTGCGCCTGTGTGTGTGCCTGTGTGTGCCTGTGTGTGCGCCTGTGTGTGCCCTGTGTGTGCGCCTGTGTGCGCCTGTGTGTGTGCCTGTGTGTGCCTGTGTGTGCGCCTGTGTGCGTGCCTGTGTGTGCGCCTGTGTGTGCGCCTGTGTGTGCGCCTGTGTGTGCGCCTGTGTGTGTGCCTGTGTGTGCCTGTGTGTGCGCCTGTGTGTGTGTGCCTGTGTGTGTGTGCCTGTGTGTGCCTGATCCCCTGGAGGACCAGTCCTTACTAACTGAAGCAGGAGTTAGTTGTGTCACTTATTCCTATAGTTTTGTGAAGACACTTTAGGTTTTGTCATTGTTTACTCGTTTAATATGTTATTTATTTACTTTACTTGTGTTTAGAAAATATTTAATCCACACACGGAGGGTAGTATAGACTGTGGTGGTGGATAGTGCAGAGGCAATGATCACATTTGTCCACTAGATGGCAGTGTTATGGGCCTAGTCTGAGCTCAGAGGTTCCGACACATTCGAAACTATGACTAAGAAAGGCTCAGTGTGTTACGGGGGCTTCAGTGAGTTACGGGGGCTTCAGTGAGTTACGGGGGCTTCAGTGAGTTACGGGGGCTTCAGTGAGTTACGGGGGCTTCAGTGAGTTACGGGGGCTTCAGTGTGTTACGGGGGCTTCAGTGAGTTACGGGGGCTTCAGTGAGTTACGGGGGCTTCAGTGAGTTACGGGGGCTTCAGTGAGTTACGGGGGCTTCAGTGAGTTACGGGGGCTTCAGTGAGTTACGGGGGCTTCAGTGAGTTACGGGGGCTTCAGTGAGTTACGGGGGCTTCAGTGAGTTACGGGGGCTTCAGTGTGTTACGGGGGCTTCAGTGTGTTACGGGGGCTTCAGTGTGTTACGGGGGCTTCAGTGTGTTACGGGGGCTTCAGTGAGTTACGGGGGCTTCAGTGAGTTACGGGGGCTTCAGTGAGTTACGGGGGCTTCAGTGTGTTACGGGGGCTTCAGTGTGTTACGGGGGCTTCAGTGTGTTACGGGGGCTTCAGTGTGTTACGGGGGCTTCAGTGTGTTACGGGGGCTTCAGTGTGTTACGGGGGCTTCAGTGAGTTACGGGGGCTTCAGTGAGTTACGGGGGCTTCAGTATGTTACGGGGGCTTCAGTGAGTTACGGGGGCTTCAGTGTGTTACGGGGGCTTCAGTGAGTTACGGGGGCTTCAGTGAGTTACGGGGGCTTCAGTGAGTTACGGGGGCTTCAGTGAGTTACGGGGGCTTCTACCGTCAAAGTGGTTGTCTGGCAGCGTGGGGACCACCTGCTCCCAAAGACCCTTCAGAGGAACCACCTGCAGGAGAACCATGAGGAGAACCATGAGGAGAACCAAGAGGAGAACCAAGAGGAGAACCAAGAGGAGAACCAAGAGGAGAACCAAGAGGAGAACCAAGAGGAGAACCAAGAGGAGAACCAAGAGGAGAACCAAGAGGAGAACCAAGAGGAGAACCAAGAGGAGAACCAAGAGGAGAACCATGAGGAGAACCAAGAGGAGAACCATGAGGAGAACCAAGAGGAGAACCAAGAGGAGAACCAAGAGGAGAACCATGAGGAGAACCATGAGGAGAACCATGAGGAGAACCATGAGGAGAACCAAGAGGAGAACCAAGAGGAGAACCAAGAGGAGAACCAAGAGGAGAACCATGAGGAGAACCATGAGGAGAACCATGAGGAGAACCAAGAGGAGGCTGTACCTTGTGGGGCTGAGCTTTGGCCCAGTTCTGCAGCCGCTCGAAGACGCCGTCGTTGCACTCGATGATCCAGTGCTCCTCGATCGGGAACGACTCCAATTTAGTCGCTGCTATCGCCATTCCAAAACCAATCTCCAACACACGGCCTCCTGCAGGGACCATGGAGGCACCAGAGGTCAGAGAGACACCCTCATACCAGAGATTCTGGTCTGAGGGTGTCTCTCGCTGGTGTGTCCGTTTACAAAGATCCGCTTTAGTGGATCTGTGAGAGAATCTTGAGTAGAGTTGACAGCTGCACACACACACACACACACACACACACACACACACACACGTTTTTGTGACATCTGTGAGACCCACTCTCAGCCAATCAGCTCTCAGCCCAAAGTGTCAGATAGTAACGCGAACAGTGTTCTACAATTAGTCACGAAAGTTGAAGACATTCGACTTTCACTAATGACACACAGAAGTCAGGTACCCGAGCTTTAAACCTCTGCACTACTACTATTCTATCTCCCAGATCAGCCGGTGGTTCCATTATCGGACAGTCTGCCCGGTGTTGGGACCACCAGAGGCCCGTACCTTTGGACGCAGCCACCGCGGCCAGGGAGTGCATGTACGGGGTCTCCCAGCGCTCCATCACGGGCTTCCCCATGATCTCCAGATGCGTGTCCGCGCTGTTGTAGCCCGCGCTGGCGTCATGCCATGAGGCTTTGCAGTCCTCGCCTTTGGAGAAGATGGGCAGAGCCGTGCTGGTCTGAGCCGTGCTGGTCATGCTGGTCTGAGGTCTGAGGTCTGAGGGGAGAGAGGCCGAAGCCGAGGAGCCCTGGGGTTTTATGTGGACCCAAAGTGCTGACGGGACAAGAGCCGCGCGTGCAGGCTGGAGACACGCGCACGAGGACAAAGATCATGTGACATAAGAAGAGCACACACTCTGTAAGGGAGAGACTTCAGACACACAGGAGAGAGCGCCCCCTGCAGGAAGAGCCTTTCACTTATACATTCACTCAGGATCAGGGGTCAAACCCCTGAACCTTGACCTTTGGCTGTGGCTGACCTCATTTTAACAAACTGGAAAGATTAGTAAGATACAGAGACAGAGAGAGACACAGAGCGAGAGAGACAGAGACAGAGAGAGAGAGAGAGACACAGAGACAGAGAGAGACACAGAGACAGAGAGAGAGAGACACAGAGAGAGAGAGAGAGAGAGACAGAGAGAGAGAGAGAGACAGAGAGAGAGAGACACAGAGCGAGAGAGACAGAGAGAGAGAGAGAGAGAGACACAGAGAGACAGAGAGAGACACAGAGAGAGAGAGAGAGAGACACAGAGAGAGAGAGAGACACAGAGAGAGAGAGAGAGAGACACAGAGAGAGAGACACAGAGAGAGAGAGAGAGAGAGAGAGACAGAGAGAGAGAGAGAGAGACACAGAGAGAGAGAGACAGAGAGAGAGAGACACAGAGAGAGAGAGACAGACACAGAGAGAGAGACACAGAGCGAGAGAGACAGAGACAGAGAGAGAGAGAGAGAGACACAGAGAGACAGAGAGAGACACAGAGCGAGAGAGACAGAGACAGAGAGAGAGAGAGAGACACAGAGAGACAGAGAGAGACACAGAGAGAGAGAGACACAGAGAGAGAGAGACAGAGAGAGAGAGAGACAGAGAGAGAGAGACAGAGAGAGACAGAGAGAGAGACACAGAGAGAGAGAGACAGAGAGAGACAGAGAGAGAGAGACAGAGAGAGAGAGAGACACAGAGAGAGAGAGACAGAGAGACAGAGACAGAGAGAGAGAGACAGAGAGAGAGAGAGAGAGAGAGAGACAGAGAGAGAGAGACAGAGAGAGACAGAGACAGAGAGAGAGAGACAGAGAGAGAGAGAGAGAGAGAGAGAGAGAGACAGAGAGAGACAGAGAGAGAGAGACACAGAGAGAGACGCAGAGACAGACACATGCTCTGTCCCATGACAGTTACATATACAGTGCCTTGCAAAAGTATTCGGCCCCCTTGAACCTTTCGCCACATAAAGATATAAAAATTACATTTTTTTTCATGAATCAACAACAAGTGGGACACAATCATGAAGTAGAACGAAATGTATTGGATAATTTAAACTTCTTTAACAAATAAAAAACTGAAAAGTGGGGCATGCAATATTATTCGGCCCCTTGCGCTAATACTTTGTAGCACCACCTTTTGCTGCAATTACAGCTGAAAGTCGCTTGGGGTATGTCTCTATCAGTTTTGCACATCGAGAGACTGGAATTCGTTCCCATTCTTCCTTGCAAAACAGCTGGAGCTCAGTGAGGTTGGATGGAGAGCGTTTGTGAACAGCAGTCTTCAGCTCTTTCCACAGATTCTCGATTGGATTCAGGTCTGGACTTTGACTTGGCCATTCTAACACCTGGATACGTCTATTTGTGAACCATTCCATTGTAGATTTGGCTTTATGTTTTGGATCATTGTCCTGTTGGAAGATAAATCTCCGTCCCAGTCTCAGGTCTTTTGCAGACTCCAACAGGTTTTCTTCCAGAATGGTCCTGTATTTGGCTCCATCCATCTTCCCATCAATTTTAGCCATCTTCCCTGTCCCTGCTGAAGAAAAGCAGGCCCAAAGCATGATGCTGCCACCACCATGTTTGACAGTGGGGATGGTGTGTTCAGGGTGATGAGCTGTGTTGCTTTTACGCCAAACATATCGTTTTGCATTGTGGCCAAAAAGTTCCATTTTGGTTTCATCTGACCAGAGCACCTTCTTCCACATGTTTGGTGTGTCTCCCAGGTGGCTTGTGGCAAACTTTAAACCAGACTTTTTATGGATATCTTTGAGAAATGGCTTTCTTCTTGCCACTCTTCCATAAAGGCCAGATTTGTGCAGTGCACGACTGATTGTTGTCCTATGGACAGACTCTCCCACCTCAGCTGTAGTTATCTGCAGTTCATCCAGAGTGATCATGGGCCTCTTGGCTGCATCTCTAATCAGTCTTCTCCTTGTTTGAGATGAAAGTTTGGAGGGACGGCCGGGTCTTGGTAGATTTGCAGTGGTCTGATACTCCTTCCATTTCAATATAATTGCTTGCACAGTGCTCCTTGAGATGTTTAAAGCTTGGGAAATCTTTTTGTATCCAAATCCGGCTTTAAACTTCTCCACAACAGTATCTCGGACCTGCCTGGTGTGTTCCTTTGTCTTCATGGTTCTCTCTGTGCTTTAAACAGAACCCTGAGACTATCAAAGAGCAGGTGCATTTATACGGAGACTTGATTACACACAGGAGCATTCTATTTATCATCATCAGTCATTTAGGACAACATTGGATCATTCAAAGATCCTCACTGAACTTCTGGAGTTTGCTTAAGGTCACTCAGATCAAAGTCCACAGTGTTATTCATAGACACATTGATAAACGCTGCAGACACTGATGTAATCAAAGCATCAGTGTTTAAAGCTGAGGTCTGTAACCAGAGAGGACCAGAGAGAGACCAGAGAGAGACCAGAGAGAGACCAGAGAGAGACCAGAGAGAGACCAGAGAGAGACCAGAGAGAGAGACCAGAGAGACCAGTGAGAGAGATCAGAGAGAGACCAGAGAGAGAGACCACAGAGAGACCAGAGAGAGACCAGGCATTACTCGTTGTAACTGTCATAAGTAGTACACAGTGAAATGATTGAGGTCCTATTAAAGGGGGGTTCTTTCAACTGTCTTACGGACAAATGTCCGGCATTCGTCCCCCAAGCCCGACGGCGCGTGCCCAGACACGGACATAACAGTGCCGGAGGCACTGAATGGCTTTGCTTCTGCTGTAGTACACTGTGTAATCAATGGGGTCCTATGGGGGGGGTGGGTGACCTCATGACGGCGAGGCACCGAACGCAATAGTTGCGTTCGCCTCGTTGTTTGCTTTAAAACGACGTATCATTTGTATTATAGGTTACTATTGAAACCTATATTGTTTTTGCTTGAAGATTTTCAAAAAAAAAACCTTGGTTTGGTTTATTAGGCCCGAGCCCCAACCGGGGTAAGGGCCTATTGCTTTTCCAATGAGTAATGCCTGGGCTTCTACATCAGACCTTAGATTGTTTATGAGTTAGTATCAGGATTAGGGTGTGGCTAACCACACCCATAGGTTATAAATCTCCAACGCACGGTCCGAGAATTCATTCCCTGAAGAAGTCCGCTAGTTTGAGGACGAAACGTCGGGAAAACCTGCTAAGAAGTACAGATGATGGGTGAGAAACCTTCCTTTGCTTTCAGGCATAAAGTGTATTATTTTGGTGTTCTTTGATGTAACACTAAAAAATAGATGTTGTAGGGGGCGCTATTGTACAACATAAATGCCTTCCGTTTGCACCTCCAAAGTCCGATTTGCACAGACTTTGAATTGACTGTTCCACTCTTGGGTTTGAGTAAACTGAAAGTGTGAATCATTAAATTGCAGCAATAGCGCCCCCTACAGACTGATCCAAGTATTACATGGGGAGAAAGAGGTTTATCTATTCAGTAGAGACACACAATCACTGTTCATAGGCATTCAAAATACACAGTGTCGCTCCCATCAAGGCGGTAGGAAAATGGCGCGTCAGCGCCACCTCCTTGGCGCGGTGCGGCGAGGGCCGTTCGACGCCGCTTGCGGCTTTAATTTTTCATTTGTTTTTTCACAAAATAATAAAATAAAACTTAAAGTAGCAGTATGTAATATTTGCATGTCAAGTCATCATTAAATGGCCCCATATTTCAAAAGGCGTTATCAAATCATGCGCTTTTCGAATACATCTTTAATGGATAACAGTAGTTCAAAGATATTTGAATATCAAAATTAGTTTTATGACCCGTAAAAGTTGTTATTGTTTTGATGTTGATGTCCTACCCTCCGCCGTTTGGCCAATCAGGAAGTGTCATGTAAGTCCGTGATCGGGTTGCCAGAACTCCGCGCAGC
This sequence comes from Knipowitschia caucasica, assembly GCA_964034765.1. NCBI lineage: Eukaryota > Metazoa > Chordata > Actinopteri > Gobiiformes > Gobiidae > Knipowitschia > Knipowitschia caucasica. Next base: position 128,479 of record OZ035824.1, on the reverse strand, counting down.
TCATTAATCTCAGTGGTAAAATAACATGTGGCGCAGAACTAAAAAAGGTCTTGTTATGACTCTCAAATCATTAATGACCAGTGTTGGGCACGTTACTTTGAAAAAGTAATTAGTTATAGTTACTAGTTACTTCTCCCAAAAAGTAACTGAGTTACTAACGGAGTTACTCCACTATAAAAGTAACTAGTTACCAGTAAAAGTAACTATTGCGTTACTTTTTCGATTTGTTCTGGAACATAATGTGCACTCGACGTGCGCATTTTTACCTTTAACCTCAGTGAGTCTGAAATATTGCCAATATTTCCATCTAGAAAAGGCTGTTTAGCTGCTGAAGTCCTGTTCACTCTTCATCTGTCTCTGTGCTGTAAGCACTAAACACCAACACCCGCCACTGTGAATGTGGAAACACCGGTGAAGCACTGACTTCAGCCCAATCAGATGAACATATATATCATAGAAATCAACTGGACCTAGAGAGTGGCTTATTTGTTTGGCTACAGCAGAATACGTTTCATGCCCGCATTGTTTGTTCATACAAAACGCAAAACTATGAGTTATGGGTCTTACCTTATAAATGACCTGCACAGACCACTTCGCTTCAGACCATTTCCATGTTTAAGTCCAGATAATAGTTTGAGCATAGATATGTAATCCTCCATTTGGAAATGAGTCCAATGAGTTTTAACAAAACGCGTGTGTCCTCCATAAACTCCTCTGTTTTGCTGCAGCCGGGTGCATCCGATTTCTAAAATCAACCGTCTTACACTTCACCTCTCTTTCTTATCATTCCTATAGTCATTGAAAAATTACCCTAAGTGCATTTTAAATGATCTTAAATATGTTATATGTATGTTAGCCAAACCTGTTGCTGTCTTTAGCAGATAAACCAGGAGGAGAAAGGAGCTTATCGATGGAATTGTATGCAGCCGACTTCTGCGCTCACATGCGCTCCTCTGAGGCCTCACGGTGATACAAGCCGTGGTAGAGTGTGATTAAGACCCATATTTGTTTCAAAAACACAATTTATGAGCAATCCTCTCAACTGTAGACATGTAGATTGTAAAGGAAATATGTTTTACATCAGCCAATAACATCTGAGAGGTTTTCTCATCCTTCTCTCATGACAACACGCGCACGAGTCCTATCACAAAGTAAAAAGAGAAGTTCACTGTGCGTCTTGAGTAACGCGCAGTAACGGGATTTTGGAAATGCTAACGGCGTTATAGTTACAGTCAAAGTAATTAGTTAAATTACTCGTTACTGAAAAAAGTAACGGCGTTAGTAACGCCGTTACTAGTAACGCCGTTATTCCCATCACTGTTAATGACAAAACAAAGACTAAAACGAGGATTTATATCGCGACGCCTTTGAACAATTGAGACGGCTGATAAGTTTGCGTTAAAATCACGCGCTCACGATGCAGAAACCCGGGTTCAATTCCGGGTCGAGTCTTTTTGTATTTATTGCATGTTATCACATTCTATGACAAATTGCTCTAAAAATGGTAAAAGACGAAGGTCAAGACGTTTCTTTGCAGATTATAGCTTAATTGTAAAAATAATCATTTAAGACCACATGTAGACCAATTAAAATAATGTTAGTCTCTTTTTCATGTGGGACTTTTACATGTTTGTCTAAAAAATAGGGAATAAATAAAATTGAAAGGTGATATCCTCTGGAGCAAACCCTGATGTTGATACGCTGAAGAAATACGTTCCAACATCCATTCCTCCCACTCCTATTTTGGACATCAATTGCTTATTTATTTTGGATAATCTATAATTACATTGCTTTTATTTTGTTTTGTGTTGTTTTTTTATCTCAAATGTCCAAACAAAAAATAAAAATAAACATTCATTCAACATGCGGCATGCCTCATGGCAATGTGAGAGACAGACAAACAACTGATAAAATAATTCCCTGTGTTTGCTGCTGGATTTGGTGAGTATCTGGCAACCTGAGTCAGGGAGAGTGGGAGAGGACTACACAATATTAGGATATTATAGACACATTAGTACAGTCAGACACATTAGGACAGTCAGACACATTAGTACAGTCAGACACATTAGGACAGTCAGACACATTAGGACAGTCAGACACATTAGTACAGTCAGACACATTAGTACAGTCAGACACATTAGTACAGTCAGACACATTTATACAGTCAGACACATTAGGACAGTCAGACACATTAGGACAGTCAGACACATTTATACAGTCAGACACATTTGTACAGTCAGACACATTAGTACAGTCAGACACATTAGGACAGTCAGACACATTAGTACAGTCAGACACATTAGTACAGTCAGACACATTTATACAGTCAGACACATTTATACAGTCAGACACATTTATACAGTCAGACACATTTATACAGTCAGACACATTAGGACAGTCAGACACATTTATACAGTCAGACACATTTGTACAGTCAGACACATTAGTACAGTCAGACACATTAGGACAGTCAGACACATTTATACAGTCAGACACATTTGTACAGTCAGACACATTAGGACAGTCAGACACATTAGTACAGTCAGACACATTAGGACAGTCAGACACATTTGTACAGTCAGACACATTAGTACAGTCAGAAAAATTAGGACAGTCAGACACATTTATACAGTCAGACACATTAGGACAGTCAGACACATTAGGACAGTCAGACACATTAGTACAGTCAGACACATTAGGACAGTCAGACACATTTGTACAGTCAGACACATTAGTACAGTCAGACACATTAGGACAGTCAGACACATTTATACAGTCAGACACATTAGGACAGTCAGACACATTTGTACAGTCAGACACATTAGGACAGTCAGACACATTTATACAGTCAGACACATTAGGACAGTCAGACACATTAGTACAGTCAGACACATTAGGACAGTCAGACACATTAGGACAGTCAGACACATTAGGACAGTCACACACATTTGTACAGTCAGACACATTAGGACAGTCACACACATTAGGACAGTCAGACACATTAGGACAGTCAGACACATTAGGACAGTCAGACACATTAGGACAGTCAGACACATTTGTACAGTCAGACACATTAGGACAGTCAGACACATTTATACAGTCAGACACATTAGGACAGTCAGACACATTAGTACAGTCAGACACATTAGGACAGTCAGACACATTTATACAGTCAGACACATTTGTACAGTCAGACACATTAGTACAGTCAGACACATTAGGACAGTCAGACACATTTATACAGTCAGACACATTAGGACAGTCAGACACATTAGTACAGTCAGACACATTAGGACAGTCAGACACATTTATACAGTCAGACACATTTGTACAGTCAGACACATTAGTACAGTCAGACACATTAGGACAGTCAGACACATTTATACAGTCAGACACATTAGGACAGTCAGACACATTTGTACAGTCAGACACATTAGGACAGTCAGACACATTAGTACAGTCAGACACATTTGTACAGTCAGACACATTAGGACAGTCAGACACATTTATACAGTCAGACACATTAGGACAGTCAGACACATTAGTACAGTCAGACACATTAGGACAGTCAGACACATTAGGACAGTCAGACACATTAGGACAGTCAGACACATTAGTACAGTCAGACACATTAGGACAGTCAGACACATTAGGACAGTCACACACATTTGTACAGTCAGACACATTAGGACAGTCACACACATTAGGACAGTCAGACACATTAGGACAGTCAGACACATTAGGACAGTCAGACACATTAGTACTGTCAGACACATTTGTACAGTCAGACACATTTATACAGTCAGACACATTAGGACAGTCAGACACATTTGTACAGTCAGACACATTTATACAGTCAGACACATTAGGACAGTCAGACACATTAGGACAGTCACACACATTAGTACAGTCAGACACATTAGGACAGTCAGACACATTAGTACAGTCAGACACATTAGGACAGTCAGACACATTAGTACAGTCAGACACATTAGGACAGTCAGACACATTAGGACAGTCAGACACATTTGTACAGTCAGACACATTAGTACAGTCAGACACATTAGGACAGTCAGACACATTTGTACAGTCAGACACATTTATACAGTCAGACACATTAGGACAGTCAGACACATTTGTACAGTCAGACACATTAGTACAGTCAGACACATTGGTACAGTCAGACACATTAGGACAGTCAGACACATTAGGACAGTCAGACACATTTATACAGTCAGACACATTTGTACAGTCAGACACATTAGGACAGTCAGACACATTAGTACAGTCAGACACATTAGGACAGTCAGACACATTTGTACAGTCAGACACATTAGTACAGTCAGAAAAATTAGGACAGTCAGACACATTTATACAGTCAGACACATTAGGACAGTCAGACACATTAGGACAGTCAGACACATTAGTACAGTCAGACACATTAGGACAGTCAGACACATTTGTACAGTCAGACACATTAGTACAGTCAGACACATTAGGACAGTCAGACACATTTATACAGTCAGACACATTAGGACAGTCAGACACATTTGTACAGTCAGACACATTAGGACAGTCAGACACATTTATACAGTCAGACACATTAGGACAGTCAGACACATTAGTACAGTCAGACACATTAGGACAGTCAGACACATTAGGACAGTCAGACACATTAGGACAGTCAGACACATTAGGACAGTCACACACATTTGTACAGTCAGACACATTAGGACAGTCACACACATTAGGACAGTCAGACACATTAGGACAGTCAGACACATTAGGACAGTCAGACACATTAGGACAGTCAGACACATTTGTACAGTCAGACACATTAGGACAGTCAGACACATTTATACAGTCAGACACATTAGGACAGTCAGACACATTAGTACAGTCAGACACATTAGGACAGTCAGACACATTTATACAGTCAGACACATTTGTACAGTCAGACACATTAGTACAGTCAGACACATTAGGACAGTCAGACACATTTATACAGTCAGACACATTAGGACAGTCAGACACATTAGTACAGTCAGACACATTAGGACAGTCAGACACATTTATACAGTCAGACACATTTGTACAGTCAGACACATTAGTACAGTCAGACACATTAGGACAGTCAGACACATTTATACAGTCAGACACATTAGGACAGTCAGACACATTTGTACAGTCAGACACATTAGGACAGTCAGACACATTAGTACAGTCAGACACATTTGTACAGTCAGACACATTAGGACAGTCAGACACATTTATACAGTCAGACACATTAGGACAGTCAGACACATTAGTACAGTCAGACACATTAGGACAGTCAGACACATTAGGACAGTCAGACACATTAGGACAGTCAGACACATTAGTACAGTCAGACACATTAGGACAGTCAGACACATTAGGACAGTCACACACATTTGTACAGTCAGACACATTAGGACAGTCACACACATTAGGACAGTCAGACACATTAGGACAGTCAGACACATTAGGACAGTCAGACACATTAGTACTGTCAGACACATTTGTACAGTCAGACACATTTATACAGTCAGACACATTAGGACAGTCAGACACATTTGTACAGTCAGACACATTTATACAGTCAGACACATTAGGACAGTCAGACACATTAGGACAGTCACACACATTAGTACAGTCAGACACATTAGGACAGTCAGACACATTAGTACAGTCAGACACATTAGGACAGTCAGACACATTAGTACAGTCAGACACATTAGGACAGTCAGACACATTAGGACAGTCAGACACATTTGTACAGTCAGACACATTAGTACAGTCAGACACATTAGGACAGTCAGACACATTTGTACAGTCAGACACATTTATACAGTCAGACACATTAGGACAGTCAGACACATTTGTACAGTCAGACACATTAGTACAGTCAGACACATTGGTACAGTCAGACACATTTGTACAGTCAGACACATTAGGACAGTCAGACACATTTGTACAGTCAAACACATTAGGACAGTCACACACATGTGTACAGTCACACACATTTGTACAGTCAGACACATTAGTACAGTCAGACACATTAGGACAGTCAGACACATTAGTACTGTCAGACACATTTGTACTGTCAGACACATTTGTACAGTCAGACACATTTGTACAGTCAAACACATTAGGACAGTCACACACATGTGTACAGTCAGACACATTTGTACAGTCAGACACATTAGTACAGTCAGACACATTAGGACAGTCAGACACATTAGTACTGTCAGACACATTTGTACAGTCAGACACATTTGTACAGTCAGACACATTTGTACAGTCATACACATTTGTACAGTCAGACACATTAGGACAGTCAGACACATTTGTACAGTCAGACACATTAGGACAGTCAGACACATTAGGACAGTCAAACACATTAGGACAGTCAGACACATTAGGACAGTCAGACACATTTGTACAGTCAGACACATTAGGACAGTCACACACATTTGTACAGTCACACACATTAGGACAGTCAGACACATTAGGACAGTCAGACACATTGGTACAGTCAGACACATTGGTACAGTCAGACACATTTGTACAGTCACACACATTAGGACAGTCAGACACATTAGGACAGTCAGACACATTAGGACAGTCAGACACATTAGTACAGTCAGACACATTAGTACAGTCAGACACATTAGGACAGTCAGACACATTAGTACAGTCAGACACATTAGTACAGTCAGACACATTAGGACAGTCAGACACATTTGTACAGTCAGACAAGTTAGCTGTTGCCGTGTCTCCAGTAGTGGTCCCCTGTGGTGTCTCAGTGGTGTCCCCTGTGCCGTGTTCTCCAGTGGTGTTCCCCTGTTGCCGTGGGTTTTCAGTGGTGTCCCCTGTGCGTGTCCTCATGTGTCCCTGTGCGTGTGCTTCAGTAGTGTCCCCTTGTTGCCGTGTCTCCAGTTGATGTTCCCCGTGCCCGTGTCTCAGTAGGTGTCCCCCTGTCGCCCGTGTCTTCAGTGGTGGTCCCCTGTGCCGTGTCTCACCTGGTGGTATTCCCCTGGTTTGCCGTTGCTCAGTGGTGTCCCCTGTGCCGTGTCTCAGTGGGTGTCCCCTGTGCCGTGTCCTCGTGGTGTCCCCTGTGTGCCGTGTCCCCCTCCAGTGCTGTTCCCCTGTGCCGTGTTCTCACGTAGTGTCCCTGTGGCGTGTCTCGTAGTGGTCCCCTGTGGCACGTGTCTCACGTTAGTGTCCCTCTGTGCCCTGTCTCAGTCAGTGGTCATTCTGCTGGCCGGTCTCCCAGGTACGTGTTCGCCGTTGTTCTCAGTAGTGTCCTCTGTGTCCGTTGTCTCAGTAGTGCCTCCTGTGCCGTGTTCAGTAGTGTTTTGCCGTTGTCCTCCAGTTAGTGTCCTCTGTTTTTGGGCCGTGTCTCAGTAGTGTCCACTGTGCCGTGTCTCAGTAGTGTCCCCTGGTGCCGTGTTCTCAGTAGTGTTGCCGTGTGTCTCAGTAGGTGGTCCCGCTGTGCCGTGTCTCACAGTTAGTCGCGCCCCTCTGTCGACTGTCTCCAGTAGTGTTCCCCTGTTGGCCGTGTCTCAAGTTTAGTCTGTCCTTCTGTGCCGTGTCTCAGTAAGTGCCCCTCCTTCTGTTGCCGGTGGTCTCCCAGTTGTGGTCCCCTGTGCCTCAGTAGTGTCCCCCCTGTGCCGTGTCTCAGTAGTGTCCCTGTTGCCGTGTCTCAGTAGTGTTGGCCGTGTCTCAGTAGTGTCCCCTGTGGCCGTGTCTCGTGGTGTCCCCTGTGCGTGGTCTCAGTCGGTGTCCCCTTGCCGTGTCTCAGTGGTGTCCTCTGTGCGTGTCACAGTGGGTGTCCCCTGTTGCCGTGTTCTCAGTGGTGTTCCCCTGTGCCGTGTCTCACAGTCCCGGTGTCCTCGCTGCGTGTCTCAGGGTGGTGGTCCTGTCCGTGCTCATAGTGGTGTCCTGTTTTGCCCCCGTGTCTCTCAAGCTGGTGGGTCCTTCTGTGCCGTGTCTCCAGTGGTTCCTCTGTGCGTGTCTCAGTGGTGGTCCTCTGTGCCGTGTCTCAGTGGTGTCCTTGTGCCGCGGGTCTCAGTGGTGTCCTCTGTGCCGTGTCTAGTGGTGTTCACCTGTGCCGTGTCTCAGTTCGTGTCCCCTGTGGCCGTGTCTCAGTGGTGTCCCCTGTTGCCGGTCTCAGTGGTGTCCTCTGTGCCTGCCCTCTAGTGGTGTCCTCTGTGCCGTGTCGCAGTGGTGTCCCCCTGTGCCGTGTCGCAGTGGTGGTCCCTGTGCCGTGTTCTCCAGTGGTGGCTTTTCCCCTGTGCCGTGTTTCTCAGTGGTGTCCCCTGTGCCGTGCTCTCAGGTCTCCCCGGTGTCCCTGTGCGTGTCCGCCAGTGGTGTCCCCCTGTTGCGTTCTCCAGTGGTGTTCCTTCTGTGGCCGTGTCTTCAGTGGTGTCCCTCTGGTGTGCCGTGTCTCATGGTTGTCCTCTGTGCCGTGTCTAGCTGGTGTCCCTCTGATGATGTCTCAGTGCGTGTCCTCTGTCGCGTGTTTTCAGTCGCGTGTCCTCTGTGCCGTGTCTGCAGTGCCGTGTCCTTGTGCCGTGTCTCAGTGGAGTCCTCTGGTGCCGTGTCTCCAGTGGTGTCCTCTGTGCCGTGTCTCAGTGGTGTCCTCTGTGCCGTGTCTCCCCCAGTGGTGTCCTCTGTGCCGTGCTTCAGTGGTGTCCTCTGTGCCATGGATCTCAGTGTGTCCTCTGTGCGTGGTCTCAGTGCCGTGTCATCTGTGCGTGTCTCAGTGGTGTCCTCTGTGCCGTGTCTCAGTGGTGTCCTATGTGCCGTGTCTCAGTGGTGTCCCTTGTCCGTGGTCTCCAGTAGTGCCCCTGTTGCCGTGTCTCATGTAGGGTCGTCCCCTGTGTGTGTCTCAGTTTAGTGTTGCCGGTTCAGTAGTGTCCTCTGTGCCGAGGTTCTCAGTAGTGGTGCCGGGTCAAGGTAGTGTCCCCTGTGCCGTGTCTCCAGTAGTGTCCTGTTGCCGTGTCTCACCTGTAAGTGTCCCCTGTGCCGTGTTCTCAGTTAGTGTCCCTGTGCCGTGTCTCCAGTAGTGTTCCCTTGGTTGCCGGGGGGTGTCTTCAGTAGTGTCCCCTGTGGCCGTGTTCTGTAGTGTCTCTGTGCGTGTCTCAGTAGTGATCCCCTGTGCCGTGGTCTCAGTAGTGTCCCTGTGCCGTGTCTCGGTTGAGTGTCCCCTTGTGCCGTGTCTCGGTAGTGTCCCTGTGCCGTGTCTCGGTTTTGTCTCTGTGCCGTGTTCGGTAGTTTCCTCTGTGCCGTGTCTCGGTAGTCGTCCTCTGCTGCCGTGTCTCGGAGTGTCTCTGTGCCGTGTCTTCGGTAGTGTCCCCCCTGTGCCGTGTCTCAGTAGTGTCCCCTGTGCCGTGTCTCAGTAGTGTCCCCTGTGCCGTGTCCTCAGCTGTGTCCCCTGTGCCGTCGTCTCAGTAGTGTCCTCTCGTGCCGTGTCTCAGTAGTGTCCTCTGTGCGTGTTCAGTAGTGTCCTCTGTGCCGTGTTCAGTAGTGTCCTCTGTGCGTGTTCAGTGTAGTGTCCTCTGTGCCGTGTTTCACAGTTAGTGTCCTCTGTGCCGTGTCTCAGTAGTGTTGCACGTGTCTCAGTACGTGTCCTCTGTGCCGTGTCTCAGTGTGCCAGTGTTCCCGTAGTGTCCCTAGTGCCGTGTCTCGTAGTGTTTGCCGTCGTCTCCCAGTAGTGTCCTCTGAGGCCGTGCGTCTCAGTAGTGTCACCTGTGCCCAGTGCTCTCAGTAGTGTCCCCTGTGCGTGCTCTCAGTAGTGTCCTCTGAAGCGTGTCTCAGTAGTGCTCCCCCTGTGCAGTGTCCCTCAGTAGCTGTCCCCTGTGCCGGTCTCAGTAGTGTCCTCCTGTGCCGTGTTCTCAGTTGTGCTCCCCTGTGCCGTGTCTTCAGTAGTGTTCCCCTGTGCCGTGTATCAGTAGTGTCCCTGTGCCGTGTCTCAGTAGTGTCCCATGCTGCCGTGTCTCAGTAGTGTCCCCTGTGCCGTGTCCTCCACCCGTAGTGTCCCTGTGCGTGTCTAGTAGTGGTCCCCTGTGCGTGTCTCAGTAGTGTTCCCCTCCTGTGCCACGTCGTCCTCAGTAGTGTCACTCTGTGCCGTGTCTCAGTACGTGTTCCTCTGTGCGTGTTCTCAGTAGTGTCCTACTGCTGCGTGTCTCCAGTTAGGTCGTCCTCTGTGCCGTTTGGTTCTCAGTACGGCTGTTCCTCTGTGCCGCTGCTCCCAGTAGTGTCCTCGTCGCGTGGTCTCAGGTAGTGTCCATCTGTGGCCGTGTCTCCCAGTTTAGTGTCCCCTGTCGCGTGTCTCAGTAGTGTCCCCTGGGCCGTGTCTCAGTAGTGTCCCCTTGTGGCGCTGTCTTCAGTAGCTGTCCTCTGCTGCGTGTCTCCAGTGAGCTGTTCCCGTGTCTGCGTAGTGTCCCTCTTTGACGTGTCTCAGTAGTTGTCCTCTGCTGCCGTGTCTCAGTACTTGTCTTCTGCCTGCCGTGTCCCAGTCGGTGTCCTTGTGCGTTGTCTCATCCGCCTGGGTGTTTTCCTCTGTGCCGTGTCTCAGTGGTGTCCTATGTGCCGTGTTCAGTAGGTGTTGCCGTGTTTTTCTTCAGTAGTGTCTCTGTGCCGTGTCTCAAATAGTGGTTGCCGTGTCTCAGTAGTGTCCTCTGTTGGCCGTGTCTCAGTAGTCGTTGCCGTGCGCTCCAGCTAGTGTCCCACTGTTGCCGTGTCTTCAGTTAGTGTCCCCTGTGCCGTGTTCAGTCGTGCCCCTGTGCAGTGGTCTCCAGTAGTGTTCCCTGTGCCGTGTTCAGTAGGTGTCCCCTGTGCCGTGTTCTCAGTAGTTGTACCTCTGCTTGCCGTGCTCTCCGTAGTCGTCCTTCTCGATCATGTTACACCTACCTATACAACATATTCCTATACACCCCTACTATTACCACATATCCTTATTACACCCTTCACTATACACATATCCTATAAACCCTACTATACCACATATTTCCTATTACACCTACCTATAAATTAAACACCTACACTACTACACATACAATCTAAAACCACCAACCCAAAAACACCCACCACAACCCACAAAACACCCCCCCCCCCCCCACCCCCCACCCAACCCCCCCACCCCCCCCCCCACCCCCCCCCCCCCTCCCCCCCCCCCACCCCCCCCCCCCACCACACCCACAACCCCCCACAACCCAACACCACCACACCCCCCCACAACACCCACCCACACCCACACCCACACCCACCACACCACACACACCCACCACACCCCCACAACACACCCCCCCCCCCACCACACACAACAACAACCCACACCCAAAAAACAACTACACCCCCATCCAACACACATAATTTTACCCCCCCCCCACCCCTACAACCCACCATATCCCCCCCCCCCCCCCCCCCCCCCCCCCCCCCCCCCCCCCCCCCCCCCCCCCCCCCCCCCCCCCCACCCACCCCCCCCCCCCCAAACACCACTCACAACACCCCCCAACAACAACACCCACCCTCACCAACACTACAACCCCCCCCCCCCCCCCCCCCCCACCAAAACAAAAACCCCCAACTCACCCCTACTTTATGAGACAACTACTAACAACACCCCTACAACTACCCACATAATCCTCCCATACACCTATATAGATGTACTCCCTTATAAACCTAATCCATACACTCTCCTCATACACCTACAGACCCACCTACCCATTCATCCCCTCATATCAATCGCACTGACTCAGAACCCAATACAAAACCATATAATCTTTACCCCCCCCCCCCCCCCATCCCCCCCCAGTCCGATTCATACCCACTTATTGTATCCCCCCCCTCTCTTTGCCCTCCCCCCCTATTCCGTAGATTCCCCACCCCTACACACGTTGGCCCCCGTGTCATTCCTCCCCATATACCGTTATCTCTCCCTCTATAGCGCTTCTCCCCCCTCCCCAGCCCCCCCTCCACCTCTGTCCTCTGTGCCCGTGTCTCACCCGTAGTGTCCTTTGTGCGTGTCTCCATTAGTGTCCTTCTGTGCCGTGTTCTCTGTAGTGTTCCTTGCCTGCCGTGTCTCAGTAGCCTGTCCCCTGTGCCGTGGTCTCCGTAGGTCCTGTGCCGTGCTCTCAGTAGTGTTCCTCTGTGCCGTGTCTCGGTAGTGGTCCCCTGTGCCGTGTCTTCAGTATGTCCCCATGTCGTTGTCTCAGTAGTGTCCTCTGTTGCCGTTGTCTTTTTTTTTCAAAAACGTACGTCCCCGTCCTCTGTGCCGTGTCTCAGTTAGTGTCCTCTGTGGCCGTGTCTCAGTTAGTGTCTCTGTGCCGTGTCTCAGTAGTGTCCTTGTGGTGTCTAGTAGTGTCCTCTGTGCCGTGTCTCAGTAGTGTCCTTGTGTCTCAGTAGGTGCGCCTTGTGTCTCAGTAGTGTCCTCTGTTGCCGTGTTCAGGTAGTTTCCTCTGTGCCGTGTCTCAGTAGTGTCCTCTGTTGCCGTGTCCAGTAGTGTCCGGAGTCCGCGGTCTACAGGAACTCTAACCGCTTCACACCAGAGTCTTGTTCCATTCATTAAACTTGATAAAGTGGGCTCCCGTTCTCTGTGTCTCTATTTCAGTCGCGGGCTCATAAATCGGCGGACAGGTCAGTGGTAACCATTTCCTCATCCTTGTGATCATTGATTATAAACAAAGCTGATCCCCCAAGAGGAAAATGAAATTAAAATGTTGTGGAAAAACGATATAAAAACTGATAATGATAATAATGCTGTTGTTATTGTTATTATTATGAATAGTGGTGATGATAATGATAATAATCATAATAAAATAACCCATGTTCATATCCATCCTCCATTCCATTCATTTTTTCAAATCTTTTTCTGTAATTCCAACTGTTCTAATATTGTCTCTCTCTGCCCTTCAATTGTTTTCACTATCTTACAATGTTTGTCATTTGTTCTCTTCTTTTGCTCAGGAGCGGTCCTGGTCCTCCACCTCTCCTTACCCCACTATAAACTATATTCATATTTAAGCCACAGTGGGGCGGCTGCGGCTGTAAAGTGCCAAACTGTGGTTGTGTCCTTAGGCAAGACACTTCCCCCACATTAGAATGAGTCTGGTGTGTGTGTGTGAATGGTTGATGGTGGTGGGAGGGGCTTCTGTCAGTGTGCCCCAGGGCAGCTGTGGCTACAGTAGTTTATCACCACCGTGTTTGGAGAGAGAGGATAATGACATGTGAAGCATCTTTGAGTGTCCAGAAAAGAACTGCATAAAACTGATACATTATTAATTATTATTATTATTATTACAGCCTCAGTCCTGGGTTAGAATCACTGTGCGCCTCCTGCTCCTCAGCAGCAGCAGGAGGTGGTCCTGTTTATTTGTATATGTCACATTTACTGATGAATAAACTTGTTTTCATCGTCTGAGCCTCGAGGATTTAATGTGTCAGAAAATAAACAAACAAATGTCTTTATTTGACTTTGAAGCTTCGTGTTCCTCCAGAGTCAGTTCCTCCAGAGTCAGTTCCTCCAGAGTCAGTTCCTCCAGAGTCAGTTCCTCCAGAGTCAGTTCCTCCAGAGTCAGTTTCCTCCAGAGTCAGTTCCTCCAGAGTCAGTTCCTCCAGAGTCAGTTCCTCCAGAGTCAGTTCCTCCAGAGTCAGTTCCTCCAGAGTCAGTTCCTCCAGAGTCAGTTCCTCCAGAGTCAGTTCCTCCAGAGTCAGTTCCTCCAGAGTCAGTTCCTCCAGAGTCAGTTCTGCTCCAATAGTTCCTGATCCAACCCAGCCCCTCCTCAGTGGAGCCTACAGAGACATAGGTCAGAGAGTGTGTCTGTGTGTCTCTCTGTATATGTATACATGTGTGTGTGTGAGTGTCTGTCTGTGTGTGTGTGTTTGTCTTTCTGTCTCTGTCTGTGTGTGTATGTGTGTGTGTCTGTCTGTCTCTGTGTGTGTCTCTGTCTGTGTGTGTGTGTGTCTCTGTGTGTGTCTGTGTGTGTGTGTGTGTGTTTGTCTTTCTGTCTCTGTGTGTGTGTCTGTGTGTGTATGTGTGTGTGTCTGTCTGTCTCTGTGTGTGTCTCTGTGTGTGTGTGTCTCTGTCTGTGTGTGTGTGTGTCTCTCACCTCGGGGCCTGTATTCCAGTCCTATGTATCCGCTGTAGTTCTGTTCCAGGACGTCCCAAACATGAAGGAAGTTAATCTCTCCACAACTGTCAGGTTCATGACGATCTGGGACCTGAGCCACCTGCACATGGTCTACACACACACACACACACACACACACACACACACACACACACACACACACACACACACACACACACACACACACACACACACACACACACACACACACACACACACACACACACACACACACACACACACACACACACACACACACACACACACACACACACACACACACACACACACTATAGGTCAGATGTGCAGTCACACCTGCCCTTGTAGGTAGGTAGGTGTCTGCCTGTCTATGTGTGTGTGTGTTTCTGTCTGTCTGTGTGTGTGTTTCTGTCTGTCTGTGTGTGTGTTTCTGTCTGTCTCACCTATCAGTGACATGTACTTGAGCATGTTCTGTGTCAGGTTCCCGTCCATGATCTGCCAGTGGAACACGTCCTGGAACACACATGATGTCATAGGAACACACTGATGATGTCATAGGAACACACTGATGATGTCATTTCTGTGGACCTTGAAGCCTAGTGTATAGTCGCGCGGAGCTTACGGTGGTGACGTGACGTCACTTGGATCACCGCAGACCCCTGCGTAGCCTGCCGCGCACCTTCAAACATTTCTAACTACACAGCCGGCGCCGTAAGGAAGCTCCGCTGTGATTGGTCCGTGTGTGAGAGAAGCTCCACTGTGATTGGTCCATGTGTGAGAGAAGCTCCGCTGTGATTGGTCCGTGTGTGAGAGAAGCTCCGCTGTGATTGGTCCGTGTGTGAGAGAAGCTCCGCTGTGATTGGTCCGTGTGTGAGAGAAGCTCCGCTGTGATTGGTCCATGTGTGAGAGAAGCTCCGTTGTGATTGGTCCATGTGTGAGAGAAGCTCCGCTGTGATTGGTCCGTGTGTGAGAGAAGCTCCGCTGTGATTGGTCCGTGTGTGAGAGAAGCTCCGCTGTGATTGGTCCATGTGTGAGAGAAGCTCCGCTGTGATTGGTCCATGTGTGATTACTTTCACACTTTGGAGCAGACTGCTTTGTGCTTCGAAGGAACCGAAGGAAAAGCAGTTTGGGCTCAGAGCCTGGTATAGACTGTGGACTAGAGTTCTGTGGCATATCTAACTTATATCTAACTTATACCTAATTTATATCTAACATATATATAAATTATAGCTAACACATATAACATACATAACATATATCTAACATGTATATAACATATATCTAACATATATAACTCATATCTAACTTATATCTAACATATATCGAACTTCCATTCCATTCCATTTTCTTCCGCTTTATCCGTTGCCGGGTCGCGGGGGCAGCAGTCTAAGCAGAGACGCCCAGACTTCCCTATCCACACACACTTCCTCCAGCTCGTCCGGGGGGACCCCAAGGCGTTCCCAGGCCAGCTGAGAGACATAGTCCCTCCAGTGTGTCCTGGGTCTTCCCCGGGGCCTCCTCCCGGTGGGACGTGCCCGGAACACCTCCCCAGGGAGGCGTCCAGGAGGCATCCGGAACAGATGCCCGAGCCACCTCAACTGGTTCCTCTCGACGTGGAGAAGCAGCGGCTCTACTCCGAGCTCCTCCCGTGTGACCAAGCTCCTCACCCTATCTCTAAGGGAGCAGCGGCTCTACTCCGAGCTCCTCCCGTGTGACCAAGCTCCTCACCCTATCTCTAAGGGAGCAGCGGCTCTACTCCGAGCTCCTCCCGTGTGACCGAGCTCCTCACCCTATCTCTAAGGGAGCAGCGGCTCTACTCCGAGCTCCTCCCGTGTGACCGAGCTCCTCACCCTATCTCTAAGGGAGCAGCGGCTCTACTCCGAGCTCCTCCCGTGTGACTGAGCTCCTCACCCTATCTCTAAGGGAGCAGCGGCTCTACTCCGAGCTCCTCCCGTGTGACTGAGCTCCTCACCCTATCTCTAAGGGAGCAGCGGCTCTACTCCGAGCTCCTCCCGTGTGACTGAGCTCCTCACCCTATCTCTAAGGGAGCAGCGGCTCTACTCCGAGCTCCTCCCGTGTGACTGAGCTCCTCACCCTATCTCTAAGGGAGCAGCGGCTCTACTCCGAGCTCCTCCCGTGTGACTGAGCTCCTCACCCTATCTCTAAGGGAGCAGCGGCTCTACTCCGAGCTCCTCCCGTGTGACTGAGCTCCTCACTCTATCTCTAAGGGAGCAGCGGCTCTACTCCGAGCTCCTCCCGTGTGACTGAGCTCCTCACCCTATCTCTAAGGGAGCAGCGGCTCTACTCCGAGCTCCTCCCGTGTGACTGAGCTCCTCACCCTATCTCTAAGGGAGCAGCGGCTCTACTCCGAGCTCCTCCCGTGTGACTGAGCTCCTCACCCTATCTCTAAGGGAGCAGCCACTCTGCGGAGGAAGCTCATTTCGACGCTTGTATCCGCGATCTCGTTCTTTCGGTCATTACCCAGAGTTTGCTTGATGAAGGCATAACGGCGAAACGTTGTTAAATAATAACTACTGTATCTTATGTCTGTCTGTGAGATACAGTAGTAAAGAGGAGTGTGTGTGTGTGTGTGTGTGAGTGTGTGTGAGTGTGTGTGAGTGTGTGGCATGAGGGGTGTGTGTGTGGCATGAGTGGTGTGTGTGTGTGTGTGGCATGAGGGGTGTGTGTGTGTGTGTGTGTGTGGCATGAGTGGTGTGTGTGTGTGTGTGGCATGAGGGGTGTGTGTGTGTGTGTGTGTGGCATGAGTGGTGTGTGTGTGTGTGTGGCATGAGGGGTGTGTGTGTGTGTGTGGCATGAGTGGTGTGTGTGTGTGTGTGGCATGAGTGGTGTGTGTGAGTGTGTGGCATGAGTGGTGTGTGTGAGTATGTGTGTGTGTGTGTGGCATGAGGGGTGTGTGTGAGTGTGTGTGTGTTAAGTATTTGTAGTGTTATCATTTTTACTTTAATTTGTTGTATTATTATTATTACTGTATTATTTTTTATTGTTGTTATAATTATTTTGTATTTGTTTTATTTTTACTTGACTGTATCTACTCTGCTATCCTATGTTCTTTGGATAAGATCATGAGGACCCCCCACGTAAACGAGATGATGCATCTCATGGGCTTTATCCTCCAATAAAATTTCCATAAATAAATAAATAAATACATTTTAATTTAAGTAAGACGGTGTTCGGGATTTTTCTCTCTATGACATTAGGCTGTACTGGCCTCTCCTCCTACGCACCCGATCTGTGCGAATCCCTACTCCGGTCATTACCCAAAGCTCATGACCAGAGGTGAGGGAGCTCTGACTGCAGACGCTGCTCCCTCTTTACCACAACGGTCCGATACAGCTCTGACTGCAGACGCTGCTCCCTCTTTACCACAACAGTCCGATACAGCTCTGACTGCAGACGCTGCTCCCTCTTCACCACAACGGTCCGATACAGCTCTGACTGCAGACGCTGCTCCCTCTTTACCACAACGGTCCGATACAGCTCTGACTGCAGACGCTGCTCCCTGTTCACCACAACGGTCCGATACAGCTCTGACTGCAGACACTGCTCCCTCTTTACCACAACGGTCCGATACAGCTCTGACTGCAGACGCTGCTCCCTCTTTACCACAACGGTCCGATACAGCTCTGACTGCAGACGCTGCTCCCTGTTCACCACAACGGTCCGATACAGCTCTGACTGCAGACGCTGCTCCCTCTTTACCACAACGGTCCGATACAGCTCTGACTGCAGACGCTGCTCCCTCTTTACCACAACGGTCCGATACAGCTCTGACTGCAGACGCTGCACCGATCCGCCTGTCAATCTCACGCTCCATCCTCCCCTCACTCGTGAACAAGACCCCGAGATACTTGAACTCCTCCACTTGAGGAAGGACCTCTCCACTTGGAGAGGACCAGGACCTGGAGAGGACCAGGACCTGGAGAGGACCAGGACCTGGAGAGGACCAGGACCTGGCGAGGATCAGGACCTGGAGAGGACCAGGACCTGGAGAGGACCAGGACCTGGCGAGGATCAGGACCTGGAGAGGACCAGGACCTGGAGAGGACCAGGACCTGGAGAGGACCAGGACCTGGCGAGGATCAGGACCTGGAGAGGACCAGGACCTGGCGAGGATCAGGACCTGGAGAGGACCAGGACCTGGAGAGGACCAGGACCTGGCGAGGATCAGGACCTGGAGAGGACCAGGACCTGGAGAGGACCAGGACCTGGAGTGGACCAGGACTTGGAGAGGACCAGGACCTGGCGAGGACCAGGACCTGGCGAGGACCAGGACCTGGAGAGGACCAGGACCTGGAGAGGACCAGGACCTGGAGAGGACCAGGACCTGGAGAGGGCAAGGCACCTTTTTCCGGTCGAGCACCATGGCCTCGGATTTGGAGGTGCTGATTCTCATCCCAGCCGCTTCACACTCGGCTGCAAACCGCCCCAGTGCATGCTGCAGGTCCTGGTTCGTTGGAGCCAACAGGACAACATCATCCGCAAACAGCAGAGATGAAATCCTGTGGTCTCTGAACCCCGGGGAACACGGTCGAACGCCTTCTCCAAATCCACAAAGCACATGTGGACAGGTTGGGCGAACTCCCATGAACCCTCGAGTATCCGATGGAGAGTATAGAGCTGGTCCAGTGTTCCACGACCGGGACGAAAACCATACATCTAACTTATATCTAACATATAAATAACATGTATCTAACTTATATACAGTACCTTGCGAAAGTATTTGGCCCCCTTGAACCTTTCAACATTTCGCCACATTTCAGGCTTCAAACATAAAGATATAACATTTTAAATTTTTGTCATGAATCAACAACAAGTGGGACACAATCGTGAAGTGGAACTAAATTTATTGGATAATTTAAACTATTTTAACAAATAAAAAACTGAAAAGTGGGGCGTGCAATATTATTGGGCCCCTTTACTTTCAGTGCAGCAAACTCAGTCCAGAAGTTCAGTGAGGATCTTTGAATGATCCAATGTTGTCCTAAATGACTGATGATGATAAATAGAATGCACCTGTGTGTAATCAAGTCTCTGTATAAATGCACCTGCTCTTTGATAGTCTCAGGGTTCTGTTTAAAGCACAGAGAGAACCATGAAGACAAAGGAACACACCAGGCAGGTCCGAGATACTGTTGTGGAGAAGTTTAAAGCCGGATTTGGATACAAAAAGATTTCCCAAGCTTTAAACATCTCAAGGAGCACTGTGCAAGCAATTATATTGAAATGGAAGGAGTATCAGACCACTGCAAATCTACCAAGACCCGGCCGTCCCTCCAAACTTTCATCTCAAACAAGGAGAAGACTGATCAGAGATGCAGCCAAGAGGCCCATGATCACTCTGGATGAACTGCAGATAACTACAGCTGAGGTGGGAGAGTCTGTCCATAGGACAACAATCAGTCGTGCACTGCACAAATCTGGCCTTTATGGAAGAGTGGCAAGAAGAAAGCCATTTCTCAAAGATATCCATAAAAAGTCTGGTTTAAAGTTTGCCACAAGCCACCTGGGAGACACACCAAACATGTGGAAGAAGGTGCTCTGGTCAGATGAAACCAAAATCAAACTTTTTGGCCACAATGCAAAAGGATATGTTTGGCGTAAAAGCAACACAGCTCATCACCCTGAACACACCATCCCCACTGTCAAACATGGTGGTGGCAGCATCATGCTTTGGGCCTGCTTTTCTTCAGCAGGGACAGGGAAGATGGCTAAAATTGATGGGAAGATGGATGGAGCCAAATACAGGACCATTCTGGAAGAAAACCTGTTGGAGTCAGCAAAAGACCTGAGACTGGGACGGAGATTTATCTTCCAACAGGACAATGATCCAAAACATAACTGTGGTTACGTAGGTCCAACTGTGGTTACGTAAGTCCAACTGGTAGGTCCAACTGTGGTTACGTAGGTCCAACTGGTAGGTCCAACTGTGGTTACGTAGGTCCAATTGTGGTTACGTAAGTCCAACTGGTAGGTCCAACTGTGGTTACGTAGGTCAAACTGGTAGGTCCAGCTGTGGTTACGTAGGTCCAACTGGTAGGTCCAACTGTGGTTACGTAGGTCCAACTGGTAGGTCCAGCTGTGGTTACGTAGGTCCAACTGTGGTTACGTAAGTCCAACTGTGGTTACGTAAGTCCAACTGGTAGGTCCAACTGTGGTTACGTAGGTCCAACTGGTAGGTCCAACTGTGGTTACGTAGGTCCAACTGTGGTTACGTAAGTCCAACTGGTAGGTCCAACTGTGGTTACGTAGGTCCAACTGTGGTTACGTAGGTCCAACTGGTAGGTCCAGCTGTGGTTACGTAGGTCCAACTGTGGTTACGTAGGTCAAACTGGTAGGTCCAGCTGTGGTTACGTAGGTCCAACTGTGGTTACGTAAGTCCAACTGTGGTTACGTAAGTCCAACTGGTAGGTCCAACTGTGGTTACGTAGGTCCAACTGGTAGGTCCAACTGTGGTTACGTAGGTCCAACTGTGGTTACGTAAGTCCAACTGGTAGGTCCAACTGTGGTTACGTAGGTCCAACTGGTAGGTCCAACTGTGGTTACGTAGGTCCAACTGGTAGGTCCAGCTGTGGTTACGTAGGTCCAACTGTGGTTACGTAGGTCAAACTGGTAGGTCCAGCTGTGGTTACGTAGGTCCAACTGTGGTTACGTAAGTCCAACTGTGGTTACGTAGTCCAACTGGTAGGTCCAACTGTGGTTACGTAAGTCCAACTGGTAGGTCCAACTGTGGTTACGTAGGTCCAACTGGTAGTAGGTCCAGCTGTGGTTACGTAGGTCCAACTGTGGTTACGTAGGTCCAACTGGTAGTTCCAACTGTGGTTACGTAGGTCCAACTGGTAGGTCCAGCTGTGGTTACGTAGGTCCAACTGGTAGGTCCAGCTGTGGCTACGTAGGTCCAACTGTGGTTACGTAGGTCCAACTGTGGCTACGTAGGTCCAACTGTGGTTACGTAGGTCCAACTGTGGTTACGTAGGTCCAACTGTGGTTACGTAGGTCCAACTGGTAGGTCCAACTGTGGTTACGTAGGTCCAACTGTGGTTACGTAGGTCCAACTGTGGTTACGTAGGTCCAACTGTGGCTACGTAGGTCCAACTGTGGTTACGTAGGTCCAACTGTGGCTACGTAGGTCCAACTGTGGTTACGTAGGTCCAACTGTGGTTACGTAGGGTCCAACTGGTAGGTCCAGCTGTGGTTACGTAGGTCCAACTGGTAGGTCCAGCTGTGGTTACGTAGTCCAACTGGTAGGTCCAACTGTGGTTACGTAGGTCCAACTGGTAGGTCCAACTGTGGTTACGTAGGTCCAACTGGGCTAGGTCCAACTGTGGTTACGTAAGTCCAACTGGTAGGTCCAACTGTGGTTACGTAGGTCCAACTGGTAGGTCCAACTGTGGTTACGTAGGTCCAACTGTGGTTACGTAGGTCCAACTATGGTTACGTAGGTCCAACTGTGGTTACGTAGGTCCAACTGTGGTTACGTAGGTCCAACTGTGGTTACGTAGGTCCAACTGGTAGGTCCAACTGCGGTTACGTAGGTCCAACTGGTAGGTCCAACTGTGGTTACGTAGGTCCAACTGTGGTTACGTAGGTCCAACTGTGGCTACGTAGGTCCAACTGTGGCTACGTAGGTCCAACTGTGGCTACGTAGGTCCAACTGTGGTTACGTAGGTCCAACTGGTAGGTCCAACCGTGGCTACGTAGGTCCAACTGTGGCTACGTAAGTCCAACTGTGGTTACGTAGGCCCAACTGTGGTTACGTAGGCCCAACTGTGGTTACGTAAGTCCAACTGGTAGGTCCAACTGCGGTTACGTAGGTCCAACTGTGGTTACGTAGGTCCAACTGTGGCTACGTAGGTCCAACTGTGGTTACGTAGGTCCAACTGTGGTTACGTAGGTCCAACTGTGGTTACGTAGGTCCAACTGTGGTTACGTAGGTCCAACTGTGGCTACGTAGATCCAACTGTGGTTACGTAAGTCCAACTGGTAGTTCCAACTGTGGTTACGTAGGTCCAACTGTGGTTACGTAAGTCCAACTGGTAGGTCCAACTGTGGTTACGTAGGTCCAACTGTGGTTACGTAGGTCCAACTGGTAGGTCCAACTGTGGTTACGTAAGTCCAACTGGTAGGTCCAACTGTGGTTACGTAAGTCCAACTGGTAGGTCCAACTGTGGTTACGTAGGTCCAACTGTGGTTACGTAGGTCCAACTGGTAGGTCCAACTGGTAGGTCCAACTGTGGTTACGTAGGTCCAACTGGTAGGTCCAACTGGTAGGTCCAACTGTGGTTACGTAGGTCCAACTGGTAGGTCCAACTGTGGTTACGTAGGTCCAACACAACCGCAAACATAACCAGCGCCGCGCGAGTGTACACAGGCCTTAACACTAACAATGTTTAGAGAGTAAAAGTTAGGTACCCTCCCTTTATTACTGGGATCTCAGTTTCTCTGGTTTCATTCAGACAAGTTTATTCTATTTTGTCAAAAAGAAAATGGTTTAAAATGAAAGTGTCATAAAGAAATAATAATAATAAACTCACCATCTGCAGCTTCAGGTTGGGCTTCCCCACTCTCTTCAAGATGGCCGCCGCTGCGGTCACATGTGACAGGG
The DNA here is from genome assembly GCA_964034765.1 of Knipowitschia caucasica. Taxonomy (NCBI): domain Eukaryota; kingdom Metazoa; phylum Chordata; class Actinopteri; order Gobiiformes; family Gobiidae; genus Knipowitschia; species Knipowitschia caucasica. The sequence goes on along the minus strand of OZ035824.1, from coordinate 105,721 downwards.
GTCAGAGGTCAGAGTTTATGTCATTGACAGAAAAGTAAAGACCGTGCTTGTGAAACAGACCGTGATGAGGAGAGTCCAGGAAGTAACGTGGGTCAGTTATCCTGGTGTTGATGGGCTCGATCAGTCCTGTCAGTCCCTTCTGTATCACAGAGCAACGAACCATAGTAACCGTGGTAAACAGAGTAACCATGGTAACCAGAGTAACCACGGTAACCATTGTAACTATGATAACCATGGTTATTCCCTGGTTACCAGGGAAACCTGAGTAACCAGGGTAACCATGATAACTCTTGGCCTAACCATAGTAACCATGGTAACCAGAGTAACCATGGTACCTGTAACCAGGGTTACCATAGTAACCATGGTAACACCTCAGACAGCAGGTCTGCAGCATACTGCAGGTTGTGGATGAAGACCCGCTCCATCTCTGGGGCCACCTCCTCTCGCTCTGAGCCCAGAGGGACACGCCCTGCCATCAGGTGGATCCTGGGACAGAGGTAACCTACTGTTAGTCCTACAGTACGAGTTTGTCCTACGGTGTTAGTCCTACAGTACGAGTTAGTCCTACTGTAGGAGTTTGTCCTACAGTGTTAGTCCTACAGTACGAGTTAGTCCTACTGTAGGAGTTTGTCCTACAGTAGGAGTTTGTTCTACAGTGTTAGTCCTACCTCTTACAGCCCAGCCCCAGGGCGTAGTCCAGAGCCTGCTCCAGCCCCCGCCTAAACTCCTCCTGTCTCCCGGGCGCCGCCCCCAGTCCCAGCTCTCCGGCCCCGAGGTTCCCTGAAACACACAAGTCTGAGTTAGCCTGAGTTAGAGATAGTCTGAGTTAGAGTTAGTCTGAGTTAGGGTAGTCTGAGTTAGGTTAGTCGAGTAGGGTTAGTCCGGTTTTGTGTTCAGTTAGAGTTAGTCTGAGTTAGGGTTAGTATGAGTTAGGGTTAGTCTGAATCTAACCCTAACCCATATTAACATATACAGTCTATGGTCTGCACACGGGCCTGCAGTACTGCATGTACCCACCAGGGGGCGTGTTGATAAGCACCAGCTCCAGTCCCGTGGCCTCTCGGGCTCTCTGCAGCTCCTGCAGCTCCTCCTCATACGGCCATGCCGCCTCAACGGCTCTGAACCCGGCTGCAGCTGCTGCGTACATCCGCTGGCTGATCCCAGGGAGCTCCGTAAACAACCAGCTGAGGTTAGCACAGAACTGTAGAGGAGGCATTCTGAGGGAGAGGGACCAGAGAGAGACCAGAGAGAGACCAGAGAGAGACCAGAGAGAGAGACCAGAGAGAGACCAGAGAGAGACCAGAGAGAGAGACCAGAGAGAGACCAGAGAGGGACCAGAGAGAGACCAGAGAGAGAGACCAGAGAGAGACCAGAGAGAGACCAGAGAGAGACCAGAGAGAGACCAGAGAGAGACCAGAGAGAGACCAGAGAGAGAGACCAGAGAGAGACCAGAGAGAGAGACCAGAGAGAGAGACCAGAGAGGGACCAGAGAGAGACCAGAGAGAGAGACCAGAGAGAGACCAGAGAGAGAGACCAGAGAGAGACCAGAGAGGGACCAGAGAGAGACCAGAGAGAGACCAGAGAGAGACCAGAGAGGGACCAGAGAGAGACCAGAGAGAGAGACCAGAGAGAGACCAGAGAGAGACCAGAGAGAGACCAGAGAGAGACCAGAGAGAGACCAGAGAGAGACCAGAGAGAGAGACCAGAGAGAGACCAGAGAGAGAGACCAGAGAGAGAGACCAGAGAGGGACCAGAGAGAGACCAGAGAGAGAGACCAGAGAGAGACCAGAGAGAGAGACCAGAGAGAGACCAGAGAGGGACCAGAGAGAGACCAGAGAGAGACCAGAGAGAGACCAGAGAGAGACCAGAGAGAGAGACCAGAGAGAGAGACCAGAGAGAGACCAGAGAGAGACCAGAGAGAGAGACCAGAGAGAGACCAGAGAGGGACCAGAGAGAGAGACCAGAGAGGGACCAGAGAGAGACCAGAGAGAGACCAGAGAGAGACCAGAGAGAGACCAGAGAGGGACCAGAGAGAGAGACCAGAGAGGGACCAGAGAGAGACCAGAGAGAGACAGAGAGAGACCAGAGAGAGACCAGAGAGACCAGAGAGACCAGAGAGACCAGAGAGACCAGAGAGACCAGAGAGACCAGAGAGAGACCAGAGAGAGACCAGAGAGACCAGAGAGACCAGGAGAGACCAGGAGAGAGACCAGAGAGACCAGAGAGACTGAGAGAGACCAGAGAGACCAGAGAGACCAGAGAGACTGGAGAGAGACCAGAGAGACCAGAGAGAGACCAGAGAGAGACCAGAGAGACCAGAGAGACCAGAGAGAGCGGGACCAGAGAGACCAGAGAGAGGGACCAGAGAGACCAGAGAGAGACCAGAGAGAGACCAGAGAGAGCCCAGAGAGCGGGACCAGAGAGACCAGAAGAGACCAGAGAGAGACCAGAGAGAGACCAGGGAGAGACCAGAGGGGACCAGAGAGAGGGATCAGAAAGACCAGAGGGACCAGAGAGAGACCAGAGAGAGAGACCAGAGAGAGGGACCAGAGAGAGACTAGAGAGAGGGACCAGAGAGAGACACCAGAAAGACCAGAGAGGGACCAGAAAGACCAGAGAGGGACCAGAAAGAGACCAGAAAGAGACCAGAGAGAGACCAGAGAGAGACCAGAGAGAGACCAGAGAGAGGGACCAGAGATAGAGACCAGAGCGAGACCAGAGGGACCAGAGAGAGTGACCCGAGAGAATAAATAAACTTCATAACTACCAAAAAAGTCTCCTCGCCGTCATAGATGTTAAAGGGCGACACACATGACTGAGAACAGGGGGATGGAGACTTATGCTCACTTCTTTATTATTGAAAACCTGCAATGTTTTCTCCCGTTGAACAAAAGCACAAGTGTAAGATCTTCAACTTACTTTTGCTGCTGCGTTTGGCCTGGAGGTCCCGGTCCGAGCGCTTACATCCTGTGTGATCCCAGAGAAGTGAGAAGCAGAGGAGAGAGGACAGCTGCAGCCTCAGCCAATCAGCTCACAGCATCCTCCATCCACTGTCCAATCAGCCGCTGGCAGAGACACCACTGGTCCCGCCTCCTGCTGAGAGAGGAGAGACGCGCCTTTTAAAGCTCAGAAGCAGACACAGACACGCTTCTCACTCATGGTTTGTGTTTGTGTGAAGACAGTTTCCGTCAAATGTGTGTGTTCTGGTTCTGAGGGGATCTGTCAAGTAGAGTTCATACAAGGCAGCCCAGGAATGTCCCAGAACTGGAGGATTTTTGCCAAGAAAAAAGGAGAGATTTACCATTGGAGAGGATTGCAGAGATGGACCAGAGACAGAGTAGAACTAGAGAGAGAGCAGAGAGAGACCAGAGAGAGACCAGAGACTGGAGAGAGACAAGAGAGAGAGCAGAGAGAGACCAGAGAGAGACCAGAGACTGGAGAGAGACAAGAGAGAGAGCAGAGAGAGACCAGAGAGAGACCAGAGACTGGAGAGAGACAAGAGAGAGAGCAGAGAGAGACCAGAGAGAGACCAGAGACTGGAGAGAGACAAGAGAGAGACAAGAGAGAGAGCAGAGAGAGACCAGAGACAAGAGAGAGAGACCAGAGAGAGACCAGAGACAAGAGAGAGAGACCAGAGAGAGACCAGAGAGCAGAGACTAGATAGAGACTGGAGAGAGACTGGAGACAGAGGGACCAGAGAGCGACCAGAGAGAGACATCCGAGAGAGGGACCAGAGAGATCAGACAGAGGGACCAGAGAGATCAGACAGAGGGACCAGAGAGATCAGACAGAGGGACCAGTGACAGACCAGAGAGAGACCAGAGAGTAGTGATGGGTTGATGAAGCTTCATGAAGTGTTGAACCTTTTCATCCATTGGTTCGAGAAAAGGTTCATTTCTTGATGGTTCATATGCTCACAAACCTCCTGTTGGTCAAAATCTGTATTGACAATTGAACTGTTTGTGAGGCTCTTGCTGCATAGGAATTAATACTGGTAACAGAAATACAAATGCAATTTGATTGTGTATGACCCATTAATTCATCTGTTTCATTATGATCAATATCAGTAGTGAAAATGAATATATTTTAAATGACAATAAAATTATAATGTACTGGTAACTGGTACAGTTGTCTGCTCTAATACACACACACAAACACACACACACACACACACACACACACACACACATGTAGATATATATTTATATACATATTTAATGATGAATGATTAAAGCTTGTCAAGTCAAAATCAATGTTATAAATCCAATAGGACAAAAAACATGTTGAAAGTGTAAGTGCTTTTAAAAGTACGTGAGACAAGTGGGGATATCAATTGGGATTGTGACCCCATCAGTTGTTTAAAACCAAAAATGTTCTGACAAAATTCTTTCACGTGTATTTACATCAACATGGTCCTGGTGAGATTCGAACCCCGGTCCCCCAGGTACCAGCACTGCTTCCCTATCTATAGAGGGATCCTACGGTCACGTGACTAGCAGCCACGGCAGCCATACTGGAGGACAACCTCGGCGAGTAACAGCCCTGCTAGCTATCTATAACTGGACGTTCAAAACTAGAACTCTCTCGAACTACATGAAAACTGAACAGAGAATTTGAAACTTCTGCAGTTAGTGACCCAAATATATACTCAACCTAAATTCATGAATCAGATCCTCTGAAAATGCATCCTAAAATGTATTCGTTACATCCAGGTTTACCGCGGTCGCATATTGTCGCATTAAAACAGTGTTTTTTCATGAAAACGTGAACAGAAAATTCTGAAAACCTCTGTGCACGTGTATTAAGAATGTATATGTATAATGTATTCTCCGATTAACATTTAATGTGTTTATTGTTACACCATTGATCTATGTGTGGCTACACTGCAGTGGAAATAATGAGATTACATTCAAATCAATGGAGCTTTCTGCGTCTACTGTGAGGAGCCGTATATTTTATTAATAAATACTAGTACGGGACACCCTCGAGCACGGCTCAGTCGTTCACATGTCTGCTGGCCTTCGGTAAGTCAGATACCCTGTGAACCGGGTGAGGTCCTGTGTGAGACCAAATATATAACAGCTATGCTACAAGCTAAGCTACAGTCTATGGAGCAACCCCACGTTGCAGTCAGACAGATATGTTTTATCCTTAAACTTCTGTTTGTTTCGGAATAACACTAAATCCGCCATCAAATTGATTTCACTTAGCAGAAATGAAATGATCCATATTCGGGCGCTCTGGGGGCTATTAGTTTTTTGTTGTTGCGTATGGTTGTGCCATTTCTCTCTCGTTTCTTTGAGATGTCTTCTGTTTTTGAGCCGTGTGAAGTAAGGACGGCTGGCAGTCGGTAACACAACTTATTTTCCCTGTCTCTCCTTTTGCTGCAGCCAAAAACGGCAAAAATGTTGAACATGTTTATGCGGTCCCGGGTGCACGCCACTATCATACAGCGTTTGCTTGTCCTCCAGTATGGCGGATGCCCCGCGAGTTCGAGGCATCGTGACGTCACGTGAGATATCTCTATTGAGCCAACCAGCTGATACTACAATCCTCTCCATCACTGACTAAATTAACCAAGATAAACACACAAAGTTTGAGTGGATCTTCTGCAGTACTTCATGAATCGCTCCATTTCCTGTGCTCCCGAGGCTTCAAACGTCATTAGTGACGTCACTCATCTAAAACAACTCAGGCTTCGGCCCGCGCTCCGATAAAAACTTCAGAGATTTCTCGGCTCACGCCCCAAAGCGCAGACGCGGAACGACCCATACTACCAGAGAGGTACCAGAGAGAGACCACAGAGAGTCCAGAGAGAGACCACAGAGAGTCAAGAGAGAGACCACAGAGAGTCCAGAGAGAGACCACAGAGAGTCCAGAGAGAGACCACAGAGAGTCAAGAGAGAGTCCACAGAGAGTCCAGAGAGAGACCACAGAGAGGTACCAGAGAGAGACCAGAGAGAGTCCAGAGAGAGACCACAGAGAGTCCAGAGAGAGACCACAGAGAGGTACCAGAGAGAGACCAGAGAGAGACCACAGAGAGTCCAGAGAGAGACCACAGAGAGTCAAGAGAGAGACCACAGAGAGTCCAGAGAGAGACCACAGAGAGTCCAGAGAGAGACCACAGAGAGTCAAGAGAGAGTCCACAGAGAGTCCAGAGAGAGACCACAGAGAGGTACCAGAGAGAGACCAGAGAGAGTCCAGAGAGAGACCACAGAGAGTCCAGAGAGAGACCACAGAGAGGTACCAGAGAGAGACCAGAGAGAGACCACAGAGAGTCCAGAGAGAGACCACAGAGAGGTACCAGAGAGAGACCAGAGAGAGACCACAGAGAGGTACCAGAGAGAGACCAGAGAGAGACCACAGAGAGTCCAGAGAGAGACCACAGAGAGTCCAGAGAGAGACCACAGAGAGGTACCACAGAGAGTCCAGAGAGAGACCACAGAGAGGTACCAGAGAGAGACCAGAGAGAGACCACAGAGAGTCCAGAGAGAGACCACAGAGAGTCCAGAGAGAGACCACAGAGAGTCCAGAGAGAGACCACAGAGAGTCCAGAGAGAGACCACAGAGAGGTACCAGAGAGAGACCAGAGATAGTCCAGAGAGAGACCACAGAGAGTCCAGAGAGAGACCACAGAGAGTCAAGAGAGAGACCACAGAGAGTCCAGAGAGAGACCACAGAGAGTCCAGAGAGAGACCACAGAGAGTCAAGAGAGAGTCCACAGAGAGTCCAGAGAGAGACCACAGAGAGGTACCAGAGAGAGACCAGAGAGAGTCCAGAGAGAGACCACAGAGAGTCCAGAGAGAGACCACAGAGAGGTACCAGAGAGAGACCAGAGAGAGACCACAGAGAGTCCAGAGAGAGACCACAGAGAGTCAAGAGAGAGACCACAGAGAGTCCAGAGAGAGACCACAGAGAGTCCAGAGAGAGACCACAGAGAGTCAAGAGAGAGTCCACAGAGAGTCCAGAGAGAGACCACAGAGAGGTACCAGAGAGAGACCAGAGAGAGTCCAGAGAGAGACCACAGAGAGTCCAGAGAGAGACCACAGAGAGGTACCAGAGAGAGACCAGAGAGAGTCCAGAGAGAGACCACAGAGAGTCCAGAGAGAGGTACCAGAGAGAGACCACAGAGAGTCCAGAGAGAGACCACAGAGAGGTACCAGAGAGAGACCAGAGAGAGACCACAGAGAGTCCAGAGAGAGACCACAGAGAGGTACCAGAGAGAGACCAGAGAGAGACCACAGAGAGGTACCAGAGAGAGACCAGAGAGAGACCACAGAGAGTCCAGAGAGAGACCACAGAGAGTCCAGAGAGAGACCACAGAGAGGTACCACAGAGAGTCCAGAGAGAGACCACAGAGAGGTACCAGAGAGAGACCAGAGAGAGACCACAGAGAGTCCAGAGAGAGACCACAGAGAGTCCAGAGAGAGACCACAGAGAGTCCAGAGAGAGACCACAGAGAGTCCAGAGAGAGACCACAGAGAGGTACCAGAGAGAGACCAGAGATAGTCCAGAGAGAGACCACAGAGAGTCCAGAGAGAGACCACAGAGAGTCCAGAGAGAGACCACAGAGAATCCAGAGAGAGACCAGAGAGAGTCCAGAGAGATACCACAGAGAGTCCAGAGAGAGACCACAGAGAGTCCAGAGAGAGACCACAGAGAGTCCAGAGAGAGAGACCACAGAGAGTCCAGAGAGAGACCACAGAGAGTCCAGAGAGAGACCACAGAGAGTCCAGAGAGAGACCACAGAGAGTCCAGAGAGAGACCACAGAGAGTCCAGAGAGAGACCAGAGGGAGACCAGAGAGAGACCACAGAGAGTCCAGAGAGAGACCAGAGGGAGACCAGAGAGAGAACCAATTTTTAGCAGAGGTGAAACATTCTGGCCAGCTCTGGTTGTCTCGGTCTTGCAAAGTTTTTCTACTTCCTACAGGTGTCGTTCTGATAAATAAAGAGAGACCAGAGAGAGACGTGAAAGAGACCAAGAAGAGACCATAGAGACACCAGCGAGGGACCTGAGAGACACCAGAACAGGCACAGGCCTTTTGTTAGTGTCTTTATCTTGTTGTGTTAAGCCCTTTGAGTTGCCTTGTGTTTGAACTACAAGACAAACACACAAAGACTTACTGTATGTAGTATAATTCTCATATCTGTTGGTATCTGTTTCCAAACCTCACATGTCATGCTGCCCTGGTCTTTCAGCTCAGACTCAGACTCTGTGATAGCAGCTGATGTCCCTGGAAAACTGTAATAATAATGAAATGATGTCGATGTGAATGTGTCTGGTGCTGACGTAATGTGAAGCGATAACGTCTGCGTGGTTTATGTAACTGCAGTGTGGTTTAGATCAGGAGAGAAGCCCCCATGAGGACTGGGACCACGGCGAATCTACCCCTCTGGTCTGTCCAAGTGTCTGCCTCTGGTCTCTCCAAGTGTCTGCCTCTGGTCTCTCCAAGTGTCTGCCTCTGGTCTCTCCATGATGTCTGCCTCTGGTCTCTCCAAGATGTCTGGGTCTCTCCAAGATGTCTGCCTCTGGTCTCTCCAAGATGTCTGCCTCTGGTCTCTCCAAGATGTCTGGGTCTCTCCAAGATGTCTGCCTCTGGTCTCTCCAAGATGTCTGCCTCTGGTCTCTCCAAGATGTCTGCCTCTGGTCTCTCCAAGATGTCTGCCTCTGGTCTCTCCAAGTGTCTGCCCCTCGTCTCTCTAAGATGTCTGCCTCTGGTCTCTCCAAGATGTCTGCCTCTGGTCTCTCCAAGATGTCTGCCTCTGGTCTCTCCAAGATGTCTGCCTCTGGTCTCTCCAAGATGTCTGCCTCTGGTCTCTCCAAGTGTCTGCCCCTCGTCTCTCTAAGATGTCTGCCTCTGGTCTCTCCAAGATGTCTGCCTCTGGTCTCTCCAAGATGTCTGCCTCTGGTCTCTCCAAGTGTCTGCCTCTGGTCTCTCCAAGATGTCTGCCTCTGGTCTCTCCAAGATGTCTGCCTCTGGTCTCTCCAAGATGTCTGCCTCTGGTCTCTCCAAGATGTCTGCCTCTGGTCTCTTCAAGATGTCTGCCTCTGGTCTCTTCAAGATGTCACAAACAAACAGTGGTGACACATTCTAGACAGATCCGGTTTTCTCGGTCTTGTGGTTTTACTTCCAACATATGAAATTCGGATTAAGAGGGACCAGAGAGAGACCAGAGAGAGACCAGAGAGAGACCAGAGAGAGACCAAAGAGAGACCAGAGAGAGACCAGAGAGAGACCAGAGAGAGACCAGAGAGAGACCAGAGAGAGACCAGAGAGAGACCAGAGAGAGACCAGAGAGAGACCAGAGAGAGACCAGAGAGAGACCAGAGAGAGACCAGAGAGAGACCAGAGAGAGACCAGAGAGAGACCAGAGAGAGACCAGAGAGAGACCAGAAAGAAAGACCAGAAAGAGACCAGAGAGAGACCAGAGAGAGACCAGAGAGAGACCAGAGAGAAACCAGAGAGAGACCAGAGAGAGACCAGAGAGAGACCAGAAAGAAAGACCAGAAAGAGACCAGAGAGAGACCAGAGAGAGACCAGAGAGAGACCAGAGAGAAACCAGAGAGAGACCAGAGAGAGACCAGAGAGAAGACCAGAGAGAGACCAGAGAGTGACCAGAGAGAGACCAGAGAGAGACCAGAGAGAGACCAGAGAGAGACCAGAGAGAGACCAGAGAGAGACCAGAAAGAGAGACCAGAGAGAGACCAGAGAGAGACCAGAGAGAGAACAGAGATTGACCAGAGAGAGACCAGAGAGTGACCAGAGAGAGACCAAAGAGAGACCAGAGAGAGACCAGAAAGAAAGACCAGAAAGAGACCAGAGAGAGACCAGAGAGAGACCAGAGAGAGACCAGAGAGAGACCAGAGAGAAACCAGAGAGAAACCAGAGAGAGACCAGAGAGAGACCAGAAAGAAAGACCAGAAAGAGACCAGAGAGAGACCAGAGAGAGACCAGAGAGAGAACAGAGAGTGACCAGAGAGAGACCAGAGAGAGACCAGAGAGAGACCAGAAAGAAAGACCAGAAAGAGACCAGAGAGAGACCAGAGAGAGACCAGAGAGAGACCAGAGAGAGACCAGAGAGAGACCAGAAAGAGAGACCAGAGAGAGACCAGAGAGAGACCAGAAAGAAAGACCAGAAAGAGACCAGAGAGAGACCAGAGAGAGACCAGAGAGAGATCAGAGAGAGACCAGAAAGAGAGACCAGAGAGAGACCAGAGAGAGACCACAGAGAGACCAGGAGGAGACTAGGGAGAGGCCAGAGGGAGACCAGACCAGGAAGAGACCAGAGACTAGGGAGTGGCCAGAGAGAGAACGCAGCTGAAGTCACCTGAGTTGTTTGGAATGTGCCCAGAGCGGCTCATCCTGCTCTTCCTCTCCATGGTTTTAAACTTTATCTTTGATCATTAATGTGTGTTTGTCGGAGTGAACACCTGGTCTCCTGCTCCTCCTGGTCTCTGTGTGTTTGTCGGAGTGAACACCTGGTCTCCTGCTCCTCCTGGTCTCTGTGTGTTAGTCGGAGTGGGTCTCCTGCTCCTCCTGGTCTCTGTGTGTTTGTCGGAGTGAACACCTGGTCTCCTGCTCCTCCTGGTCTCTGTGTGTTTGTCGGAGTGAACACCTGGTCTCCTGCTCCTCCTGGTCTCTGTGTGTTTGTGGTCGGCTCACACCAGGTACGACAGCTTTAAATCCTCTCATTATTATTATTTCAAAAGTCTGTGTCGTCTGTTTACTCCTGCATGTACTCGAGTACTGCTCTACAGTACTTGTACTTTCACCATACATTCTAACCACAGAGAGACCAGAGAGAGACCAGAGAGAGACCAGAGAGAGACCAGAGAGAGACCAGAGAGAGACCAGAGAGAGACCAGAGAGTGACCAGAGAGAGACCAGAGAGAGACCAGAGAGAGACCAGAAAGAAAGACCAGAAAGAGACCAGAGAGAGACCAGAGATAGACCAGAGAGAGACCAGAGAGAGACCAGAGAGAGACCAGAGAGAGACCAGAGAGAGACCAGACAGAGACCAGAGAGAGACCAGAGAGAGACCAGAGAGAGACCAGAGAGAGACCAGAAAGAAAGACCAGAAAGAGACCAGAGAGAGACCAGAGAGAGACCAGAGAGAGACCAGAGAGAGACCAGACAGAGACCAGAGAGAGACCAGAGAGAGACCAGAAAGAAAGACCAGAAAGAGACCAGAGAGAGACCAGAGAGAGACCAGAGAGAGACCAGAGAGAAACCAGAGAGAAACCAGAGAGAGACCAGAGAGAGACCAGAAAGAAAGACCAGAAAGAAAGACCAGAAAGAGACCAGAGAGAGACCAGAGAGAGACCAGAGAGAGACCAGAGAGAGACCAGAGAGAAACCAGAGAGAGACCAGAGAGAGACCAGAGAGAGACCAGAAAGAAAGACCAGAGAGAGACCAGAGAGAGACCAGAGAGAGACCAGAGAGAGACCAGAGAGAGACCAGAGAGAGACCAGAGAGAGAACAGAGAGTGACCAGAGAGAGACCAGAGAGTGACCAGAGAGAGACCAGAGAGAGACCAGAGAGAGACCAGAAAGAGAGACCAGAGAGAGACCAGAGAGAGAACAGAGAGTGACCAGAGAGAGACCAGAGAGAGACCAGAAAGAAAGACCAGAAAGAGACCAGAGAGAGACCAGAGAGAGACCAGAGAGAGACCAGAGAGAGACCAGAGAGAGACCAGACAGAGACCAGAGAGAGACCAGAGAGAGACCAGAGAGAGACCAGAAAGAGAGACCAGAGAGAGACCACAGAGAGACCACAGAGAGACCAGGAGGAGACTAGGGAGAGGCCAGAGGGAGACCAGACCAGGAAGTGAACAGGGACAAGGGAGTAGCCAGATAGAGATCAGAGAGAGACTAGAAAGAGACTAAGGAGTGGCCAGAGAGAGAACGCAGCTGAAGTCACCTGAGTTGTTTGGAATGTGCCCAGAGCGGCTCATCCTGGTCTTTGTCGTCAAAAAAGATTTGACTGACGTGTTCAAAATTTGGTACAGAAATCAGACAAAGATTCTCCAAGTTTAACATCTGTATTTAATTTATCTTTACAATCGGATACAGAAATTCCAACAAAGAGAGCTCCTAAAACTATGCATGTCCCTCTCTGGCCCTCGGCTGATTCTCCTGTCTCTCCTCAAGCCAGAGCATTATCAGTAGATGTCCAGGAAGCAGGGGGCGTGTCGTATCAGGCAGGTCTTGGGTCCAGGGTCCGGCCTCTTCCATCTGGTCTCCAGTCCGCACCTAAAAAGAATCATTCACGCACTACCCCTCCCTAATTTCTATAGAAATATTACTTCCTTGAGATAAGGCCGGAGGCTCTCTGGGTCCCCCTCCTTCCTCAAACAACTAGAAGGATTAGCAGAATCCCCCCAGATTACCTATCATTAACTCACCCATGCACTTTGGACTAACAAAGGAACATGGGGAGACCAGGTCTTTTGCTTTAGGAAAAAGACAGAGTTCAAATCAGGGTCAGCCAATATTCACATCTGCATAGTGTATTTTTAAAATATACAACATCTTCCTCTCCATGGTTTTAAACTCTGCACTTTATCTTTGATCATTAATGTGTGTTTGTCGGAGTGAACACCTGGTCTCCTGCTCCTCCTGGTCTCTGTGTGTTTGTCGGAGTGAACACCTGGTCTCCTGCTCCACCTGGTCTCTGTGTGTTTGTCGGAGTGAACACCTGGTCTCCTGCTCCTCCTGGTCTCTGTGTGTTTGTCGGAGTGAACACCTGGTCTCCTGCTCCTCCTGGTCTCTGTGTGTTTATGGTCGGCTCACACCAGGTACGACAGCTTTAAATCCTCTCATTATTTTTATTTCAAAAGTCTGTGTCGTCTGTTTACTCCTGCATGTACTCGAGTACTGCTCTACAGTACTTGTACTTTCACCATACATTCTAACCACAGAGACCAGAGAGAGACCAGAGAGAGACTAGAGAGAGACCAGAGGGACCACAGAGAGACCAGAGAGAGAGACCAGAGAGAGACCAGAGAGGGACCACAGAGAGACCAGAGAGAGAGACCAGAGAGAGACCAGAGAGAGACCAGAGAGAGAGACCAGAGAGAGACCAGAGAGAGAGACCAGAGAGAGACCAGAGAGAGACCAGAGAGAGACCAGAGAGAGACCAGAGAGAGACCAGAGAGAGACCAGAGAGGGACCAGAGAGAGACCAGAGAGTGACCAGAGAGAGACCAGAGAGAGACCAGAGAGAGACCAGAGAGAGACCAGAGAGAGACCAGAGAGAGACCAGAGAGAGACCAGAGAGAGACCAGAGAGAGACCAGAGAGAGACCAGAGAGAGACCAGAGAGAGACCAGAGAGAGACCAGAGAGAGACCAGAGAGAGACCAGAGAGAGACCAGAGAGAGACCAGAGAGAGACCAGAGAGAGACCAGAGAGAGACCAGAGAGAGACCAGAGAGAGACCAGAGAGAGAGAGAAGAGACCAGAGAGAGAGACCAGAGAGAGACCAGAGAGAGACCAGAGAGAGACCAGAGAGAGAGACCAGAGAGAGAGACCAGAGAGAGAGACCAGAGAGAGACCAGAGAGACCAGAGAGAGAGAGAGACCAGAGAGAGACCAGAGAGAGACCAGAGAGAGACTAGAGAGAGACTAGAGAGAGACCAGAGAGAGACCAGAGAGAGACCAGAGAGAGACCAGAGAGAGACCAGAGAGAGACCAGAGAGAGACAGAGAGAGACCAGAGAGAGACCAGAGAGAGACTAGAGAGAGACTAGAGAGAGCTAGAGAGAGACTAGAGAGAGACCAGAGAGAGACCAGAGAGAGACCAGAGAGAGACCAGAGAGAGACCAGAGAGAGACCAGAGAGAGACCAGAGAGAGACCAGAGAGAGACCAGAGAGAGACCAGAGAGACCAGAGAGAGAGAGAGAGAGAGAGCCAGAGAGACAGAGAGAGACCAGAGAGAGACCAGAGAGAGACCAGAGAGAGACCAGAGAGAGACCAGAGAGAGACCAGAGAGAGACCAGAGAGAGACCAGAGAGAGACCAGAGAGAGACCAGAGAGAGACCAGAGGAGACCAGAGAGAGAGACCAGAGAGAGACCAGAGAGAGACCAGAGAGAGACCAGAGAGAGACCAGAGAGAGAGACCAGAGAGAGACCAGGAGGAGACCAGAGACTAGGGAGAGGCCAGAGAGAGACCAGGAGGAGACCAGAGACTAGGGAGAGGCCAGAGAGAGACCAGGAGGAGACCAGAGACTAGAGAGAGGCCAGAGAGAGACCAGGAGGAGACCAGAGACTAGGGAGAGGCCAGAGAGAGACCAGGAGGAGAGAGAGACCAGAGACAGACCAGGAGGAGACCAGAGACTAGAGAGAGGCCAGAGAGAGACCAGGAGGAGACCAGAGACTAGAGAGAGGCCAGAGAGAGACCAGGAGGAGACCAGAGACTAGGGAGTGACCAGAGAGAGACCAGGAAGAGACCAGAGACTAGGGAGTGACCAGAGAGAGACCAGGAAGAGACCAGAGACTAGGGAGTGGCCAGAGAGAGAACGCAGCTGAAGTCACCTGAGTTGTTTGGAATGTGCCCAGAGCGGCTCATCCTGCTCTTCCTCTCCATGGTTTTAAACTTTATCTTTGATCATTAACGTGTGTTTGTCAGAGTGAACACCTGGTCTCCTGCTCCACCTGGTCTCTGTGTGTTTGTCGGAGTGAACACCTGGTCTCCTGCTCCACCTGGTCTCTGTGTGTTTGTCGGAGTGAACACCTGGTCTCCTGCTCCACCTGGTCTCTGTGTGTTTGTCAGAGTGAACACCTGGTCTCCTGCTCCACCTGGTCTCTGTGTGTTTGTCAGAGTGAACACCTGGTCTCCTGCTCCACCTGGTCTCTGTGTGTTAGTCGGAGTGAACACCTGGTCTCCTGCTCCACCTGGTCTCTGTGTGTTTGTCGGAGTGAACACCTGGTCTCCTGCTCCTCCTGGTCTCTGTGTGTTTGTCAGAGTGAACACCTGGTCTCCTGCTCCACCTGGTCTCTGTGTGTTAGTCAGAGTGAACACCTGGTCTCCTGCTCCTCCTGGTGAGTGTTTGTCAGAGTGAACACCTGGTCTCCTGCTCCTCCTGGTCTCTGTGTGTTTGTCGGAGTGAACACCTGGTCTCCTGCTCCTCCTGGTCTCTGTGTGTTAGTCGGAGTGAACACCTGGTCTCCTGCTCCTCCTGGTCTCTGTGTGTTTGTCGGAGTGAACACCTGGTCTCCTGCTCCTCCTGGTCTCTGTGTGTTTGTCGGAGTGAACACCTGGTCTCCTGCTCCTCCTGGTCTCTGTGTGTTTGTCGGAGTGAACACCTGGTCTCCTGCTCCTCCTGGTCTATGTGTGTTTGTCGGAGTGAACACCTGGTTTCCTGCTCCCTCCTGGTCTCTGTGTGTTTGTCGGAGTGAACACCTGGTCTCCTGCTCCTCCTGGTCTCTGTGTGTTTGTCGGAGTGAACACCTGGTCTCCTGCTCCTCCTGGTCTCTGTGTGTTTGTCGGAGTGAACACCTGGTCTCCTGCTCCTCCTGGTCTCTGTGTGTTTGTCAGAGTGAACACCTGGTCTCCTGCTCCTCCTGGTCTCTGTGTGTTTGTCAGAGTGAACACCTGGTCTCCTGCTCCTCCTGGTCTCTGTGTGTTTATGGTCGGCTCACACCAGGTACGACAGCTTTAAATCCTCTCATTATTATTATTACAAAAGTCTGTGTCGTCTGTTTTCTCCTGCATGTACTCGAGTACTGCTCTACAGTACTTGTACTTTCACCATACATTCTAACCACAGAGAGACCAGAGAGAGACCAGAGAGAGACCAGAGAGAGACCAGAGAGAGACCAGAGAGAGACCAGAGAGAGACCAGAGAGAGACCAGAGAGAGACCTGAGAGAGACCAGAGAGAGACCAGAGAGAGACCAGAGAGAGACCAGAGAGAGACCAGAGAGAGACAAGAGAGAGACCAGAGAGAGACCAGAGAGAGACCAGAGAGAGACCAGAGAGAGACCAGGGAGAGACAGAGAGAGGCCAGAGAGAGGCCAGAGAGAGACCAGAGAGAGACCAGAGAGAGACCAGAGAGAGACCAGAGAGAGACCAGAGAGAGAGACCAGAGAGAGAGACCAGAGAGAGACCAGAGAGAGAGACCAGAGAGAGACCAGAGAGAGACCAGAGAGAGACCAGAGAGAGACCAGAGAGAGAGACCAGAGAGAGAGACCAGAGAGAGAGACCAGAGAGAGAGACCAGAGAGAGAGACCAGAGAGAGAGACCAGAGAGAGACCAGAGAGAGACTGAGACCAGAGAGAGACCAGAGAGAGACCAGAGAGAGAGACCAGAGAGAGACCAGAGAGAGACCAGAGAGAGAGACCAGAGAGAGACCAGAGAGAGACTGAGACCAGAGAGAGACCAGAGAGAGACCAGAGAGAGAGACCAGAGAGAGACCAGAGAGAGACCAGATGTGAGTGAGACCAGGACCCTCCTGTCTCCTCCTGCTGCACTGTGTCCAGGACAGAGCAATATCATGAAACAAAGTGACTCTGGTTCTGGTTCCAGCCTCTACAACATGGACCCACGAGGACCTGGCCCCGGGTCTAAACCCAGACCTGGACCCAGACCTGGACCTGCTCCAGCTCTCAGTCTCTGAAAAGTGACCTGTCCAAAGGACTTGTTCCAGACTTCAGTGAAGATGGTCCTGAAGATCAGAGGTGAGACTTGAACCCATGTTGTTAAGACAGTGCTGTGTCTCGTCCTTCATCAAAGACTGTGGTTCTGTGGCACTTTGTAAATAAACAGCATGAATGTAGAATCTACTGAAGACACCAGGAGCGGGTCTTCACACTGAGGGAGAGTCACACTGGGACTGGTCCTCAGGTCTAGAGTCAGACTGGGACTGGTCCTCAGGTCTAGAGTCAGACTGGGACTGGTCCTCAGGTCTAGAGTCAGACTGGGACTGGTCCTCAGGTCTAGAGTCAGACTGGGACTGGTCCTCAGGTCTAGAGTCAGACTGGGACTGGTCCTCAGGTCTAGAGTCAGACTGGGACTGGTCCTCAGGTCTAGAGTCAGACTGGGACTGGTCCTCAGGTCTAGAGTCAGACTGGGGCTGCTCCTCAGGTCCAGAGACAGACTGGGACTGGTCCTCAGGTCTAGAGTCAGACTGGGACTGGTCCTCAGGTCTAGAGTCAGACTGGGACTGGTCCTCAGGTCTAGAGTCAGACTGGGACTGGTCCTCAGGTCTAGAGTCAGACTGGGACTGGTCCTCAGGTCTAGAGTCAGACTGGGACTGTTCCTCAGGTCTAGAGACAGACTGGGACTGGTCCTCAGGTCTAGAGTCAGACTGGGACTGGTCCTCAGGTCTAGAGTCAGACTGGGACTGGTCCTCAGGTCTAGAGTCAGACTGGGACTGGTCCTCAGGTCTAGAGTCAGACTGGGGCTGGTCCTCAGGTCTAGAGTCAGACTGGGACTGGGACTGGTCCTCAGGTCTAGAGTCAGACTGGGACTGGTCCTCAGGTCTAGAGTCAGACTGGGACTGGTCCTCAGGTCTAGAGTCAGACTGGGACTGGTCCTCAGGTCTAGAGTCAGACTGGGACTGGTCCTCAGGTCTAGAGTCAGACTGGGACTGGTCCTCAGGTCTAGAGACAGACTGGGACTGGTCCTCAGGTCTAGAGTCAGACTGGGACTGGTCCTCAGGTCTAGAGTCAGACTGGGACTGGTCCTCAGGTCTAGAGTCAGACTGGGACTGGTCCTCAGGTCTAGAGTCAGACTGGGGCTGGTCCTCAGGTCTAGAGTCAGACTGGGACTGGGACTGGTCCTCAGGTCTAGAGTCAGACTGGGACTGGTCCTCAGGTCTAGAGTCAGACTGGGGCTGGTCCTCAGGTCTAGAGTCAGACTGGGGCTGGTCCTCAGGTCTAGAGTCAGACTGGGGCTGGTCCTCAGGTCTAGAGTCAGACTGGGACTGGTCCTCAGGTCTAGAGTCAGACTGGGGCTGGTCCTCAGGTCTAGAGTCAGACTGGGACTGGTCCTCAGGTCTAGAGTCAGACTGGGGCTGGTCCTCAGGTCTAGAGTCAGACTGGGACTGGTCCTCAGGTCTAGAGTCAGACTGGGGCTGGTCCTCAGGTCTAGAGTCAGACTGGGACTGGTCCTCAGGTCTAGAGTCAGACTGGGGCTGGTCCTCAGGTCTAGAGTCAGACTGGGACTGGTCCTCAGGTCTAGAGTCAGACTGGGGCTGGTCCTCAGGTCTAGAGTCAGACTGGGACTGGTCCTCAGGTCTAGAGTCAGACTGGGACTGGTCCTCAGGTCTAGAGTCAGACTGGGACTGGTCCTCAGGTCTAGAGTCAGACTGGGACTGGTCCTCAGGTCTAGAGTCAGACTGGGACTGGTCCTCAGGTCTAGAGTCAGACTGGGACTGGTCCTCAGGTCTAGAGTCATGATACAGGAAACAAAACAATAAATACTTCTGAAGTTGCTTTTCCCGTTTTCAGTTCTCAGCCCGAGGCTCATAGTGTTGTGTAATGTTGAAGTGTGTCCTTCTAGTGTGGTGTGTGTGTGTAGAAGCTTCTAGTGTGGTGTGTGTGTGTAGAAGCAGTGTGTCCTAGTGTGGTGTGTGTGTGTAGAAGCAGTGTGTCCTTCTAGTGTGGTGTGTGTGTGTAGAAGCAGTGTGTCCTAGTGTGGGACCAGAGAGAGAGACCAGAGAGAGACCAGAGAGAGACCAGAGAGAGACCAGAGAGAGAGACCAGAGAGAGAGACCAGAGAGAGAGACCAGAGAGAGACCAGAGAGAGAGACCAGAGAGGGACCAGAGAGGGACCAGAGAGAGACCAGAGAGAGACCAGAAAGAGACCAGAGAGAGAGACCAGAGAGAGAGACCAGAGAGAGACCAGAGACAGACCAGAGAGGGACCAGAGAGAGACCAGAGAGGGACCAGAGAGAGACCAGAGAGAGACCAGAGAGAGACCAGAGAGAGACCAGATGTGAGTGAGACCAGGACCCTCCTGTCTCCTCCTGCTGCACTGTGTCCAGGACAGAGCAATATCATGAAACAAAGTGACTCTGGTTCTGATTCCAGCCTCTACAACATGGACCCACGAGGATCTGGCCCCGGGTCTAAACCCAGACCTGGACCCAGACCTGGACCTGCTCCCAGCTCTCAGTCTCTGAAAAGTGACCTGTCCAAAGGACTTGTTCCAAACTTCAGAGAAGATGGTCCTGAAGATCAGAGGTGAGACTTGAACCCATGTTGTTAAGACAGTGCTGTGTCTCGTCCTTCATCAAAGACTGTGGTTCTGTGGCACTTTGTAAATAAACAGCATGAATGTAGAATCTACTGAAGACACCAGGAGCGGGTCTTCACACTGAGGGAGAGTCAGACTGGGACTGGTCCTCAGGTCTAGAGTCAGACTGGGACTGGTCCTCAGGTCTAGAGTCAGACTGGGACTGGTCCTCAGGTCTAGAGTCAGACTGGGACTGGTCCTCAGGTCTAGAGTCAGACTGGGACTGGTCCTCAGGTCTAGAATCATACTGGGACTGGTCCTCAGGTCTAGAGTCAGACTGGGACTGGTCCTCAGGTCTAGAGTCAGACTGGGACTGGTCCTCAGGTCTAGACTGGCACTGGTCCTCAGGTCTAGAGTCAGACTGGGACTGGTCCTAAGGTCTAGAGTCCAGGTCTAGACTGGCACTGGTCCTCAGGTCTAGAGTCAGACTGGGACTGGTCCTCAGGTCTAGAGTCCAGGTCTAGACTGGCACTGGTCCTCAGGTCTAGCGTCAGACTGGGACTGGTCCTCAGGTCTAGAGTCAGACTGGGACTGGTCCTCAGGTCTAGAGTCAGACTGGGACTGGTCCTCAGGTATAGAGTCAGACTGGGACTGGTCCTCAGGTCTAGAGTCAGACTGGGACTGTTCCTCAGGTCTAGAGACAGACTGGGACTGGTCCTCAGGTCTAGAGTCAGACTGGGACTGGTCCTCAGGTCTAGAGTCAGACTGGGACTGGTCCTCAGGTCTAGAGTCAGACTGGGACTGGTCCTCAGGTCTAGAGTCAGACTGGGGCTGGTCCTCAGGTCTAGAGTCAGACTGGGACTGGGACTGGTCCTCAGGTCTAGAGTCAGACTGGGACTGGTTCTCAGGTCTAGAGTCAGACTGGGGCTGGTCCTCAGGTCTAGAGTCAGACTGGGACTGGTCCTCAGGTCTAGAGTCAGACTGGGACTGGTCCTCATGTCTAGAGTCAGACTGGGACTGGTCCTCAGGTCTAGAGTCAGACTGGGGCTGGTCCTCAGGTCTAGAGTCAGACTGGGACTGGTCCTCAGGTCTAGAGTCAGACTGGGCTGGGTCCTCAGGTCTAGAGTCAGACTGGGACTGGTCCTCAGGTCTAGAGTCAGACTGGGACTGGTCCTCAGGTCTAGAGTCAGACTGGGACTGGTCCTCAGGTCTAGAGTCAGACTGGGCTGGTCCTCAGGTCTAGAGTCAGACTGGGACTGGTCCTCAGGTCTAGAGTCAGACTGGGACTGGTCCTCAGGTCTAGAGTCAGACTGGGGCTGGTCCTCAGGTCTAGAGTCAGACTGGGACTGGACTGGTCCTCAGGTCTAGAGTCAGACTGGGACTGGTCCTCAGGTCTAGAGTCAGACTGGGCTGGTCCTCAGGTCTAGAGTCAGACTGGGACTGGTCCTCAGGTCTAGAGTCAGACTGGGACTGGTCCTCAGGTCTAGAGTCAGACTGGGACTGGTCCTCAGGTCTAGAGTCAGACTGGGACTGGTCCTCAGGTCTAGAGTCAGACTGGGACTGGTCCTCAGGTCTAGAGTCAGACTGGGGCTGGTCCTCAGGTCTAGAGTCAGACTGGGACTGGTCCTCAGGTCTAGAGTCAGACTGGGACTGGTCCTCAGGTCTAGAGTCAGACTGGGACTGGTCCTCAGGTCTAGAGTCAGACTGGGACTGGTCCTCAGGTCTAGAGTCAGACTGGGACTGGTCCTCAGGTCTAGAGTCAGACTGGGACTGGTCCTCAGGTCTAGAGTCAGACTGGGACTGGTCCTCAGGTCTAGAGTCAGACTGGGGCTGGTCCTCAGGTCTAGAGTCAGACTGGGCTGGTCCTCAGGTCTAGAGTCAGACTGGGACTGGTCCTCAGGTCTAGAGTCAGACTGGGGCTGGTCCTCAGGTCTAGAGTCAGACTGGGACTGGTCCTCAGGTCTAGAGTCAGACTGGGGCTGGTCCTCAGGTCTAGAGTCAGACTGGGACTGGTCCTCAGGTCTAGAGTCAGACTGGGACTGGTCCTCAGGTCTAGAGTCAGACATTGAAACCAACGCAGCAAACGTGCTCCATAATAATTCACTTCATCATGATACAGGAAACAAAACAATAAATACTTCTGAAGTTGCTTTTCCCGTTTTCAGTTCTCAGCCCGAGGCTCATAGTGTTGTGTAATGTTGAAGTGTGTCCTTCTAGTGTGGTGTGTGTGTGTAGAAGCAGTGTGTCCTTCTAGTGTGGTGTGTGAGTGTAGAAGCAGTGTGTCCTAGTGTGGTGTGTGTGTGTGTAGAAGCAGTGTGTCCTAGTGTGTGTGTGTGTGTAGAAGCAGTGTGTCCTAGTGTGTGTGTGTGTGTAGAAGCAATGTGTCCTAGTGTGGTGTGTGTGTGTAGAAGCAATGTGTCCTAGTGTGGTGTGTGTGTGTAGAAGCAGTGTGTCCTAGTGGGGTGTGTGTGTGTGTGTGTAGAGCTCTGTACAGAATGTTCCTCTCTGTGACTTTCAGCTTCATCTGTAAAAAGTGGATTTGAGGCAGCGCTGAAATCAGACCATGTTATGTTTATTTTTTTAATGACTCAAATGACTTTTTTTGAAGAATGAGTATTTTGTGTAAATATCTTGGTACGTGTTGCTCCATATTCTGTTACAGTCATTTAGATGTGGTTCAATAAAGATGTATACAGGACCAGGAGTGCCTCCAGAGGCAGAGTCTGATTTGATAAAACATAAATATTTAGATCATTTTGTGGTAATTCATCAGTGTTTTTTAAATGTAGGTCATCGATATAGATGCCTAAGAATTTAGTTTGTTGAGCTCTTTCTAAGATCCTGTCGTTGATCTGAATACAAATGTCTTTATTTTTACCAGTTCTGTTTGAAGACAATGTCATATAATGCGTTTTATTCATATTTAGGGATAATTTATTATATTGTTTGACTTGGACCGTACGCGCGCTCTGATTGGTTGATTACCGGTCTGATATTTTCCCATCTCGGACCGTTACCATGACAATCGGTCCACAGCCCGTATCACACAAAACCAAGTCGGACATGAACATACTTCACAAATATCTCAAAAGCGTTGGTAAAGACACAGACGAGAGTCATAATAAAACATTTATTAACCTCGCTTGCTCGGTTAATAAGCCGTTAATATTTTATCCAGATATCTACTTTAATCAGTTCTTCATTGTTTCATGTTTTTGTGAGAGAAAAACTATGTTGTGTAAAATCTCAGTTGAATTTGTCAGGTCATGTATGTGATGAAGAGGAATGGTCCTAGTATTGAACCCTGTGGTGCCCCACATTTGATAGTTTTGTTTAGAGATTTGTACCTGTTCATTTGTACATATTGCTCTCTCTCAGATCGATCGCTTCTGAACCAATCAAGGGCAACGCCCCTGACACCATAATGCTCAAGTTTCCCAGAAAAATGTCAAAGTCGATGGTATGGAATGCTTTTGACAGATGGAGGAAAACACCAACTCCACACTCGCCTTTAACGTGGACATCCCTTGGCCCTTGGGGATTTCATACCAGTTGCCTCACCCTTCAAGCTATGACCTGCCGAGATATTTGATTATATTTGATATTTATTGGTAAAATAACATGTGGCGCAGAACAAAAAAATCCTTGTTATTGTAATCTCAATCATTAATGACATAAACTAAGACTTTAACGAGGATTTATAAAGGGATGGCTTGAACAATTTATGTCAGTGTCTCGATCGTGGAACCCCTGGTCAGTGGTCTTTACTGTGCGCTTACACGCAGTAACCTTGTTTCATCCCGCGACTATTATTTTTGTATCTTATTGCATGTTCACATTCATGACAGATTGCTCTAAAAACGGTAATAAGATTAAGGTCAATGACGTTTTTTGCAGATTATAGTCTTAAATGTAATAATATTCATTTAGACGCACATTTACCCCAATATAAATAATGTTTTCATCTTGGGGTTGTGGTTCTTTTACATGTTTGTCCTAATAAATAGGGATTTAATAAAATTGGAATAGGGGTTTGACTCTTGTACTAACCATGATGTGATACCGGATGATTTAACGTTTTCCTAAAGCCATTTCTTCCCTATGCCTTTTTTGTCATGCAATTGACTTATTTATTTTGCAATTAACTTGTATAATTAAATTGCTTTTTTTGCCTTTTTGTTTTTTTATCTCTTTTGTACATATTATAAAAAAAAAATTAATTAATCTTATCTCTTTCATTCAAGAATTAGCACGGCTGTCTTGGATTTGTGAATGGTGTAGGACCAAACATCTGATAAAATTATTACCCTTGTTGCTGCTGATTTGGGGTGAATCTGGCAACCTGAGTCCAGGAGAGTGAAGAGGAATTCAATAATATTGTCTGTGGACTGATGTACAACTTTGGCCAATTTTTACATATGGTTCCATTAAGTCATATTTTTTTGAGAAAAGTGTAATGTTGATTTTTGTCTCTTTTCGGCCTGTTTTTTACTTGAAACTTACTGGGATTCCGATGGTGATCAGGTAGTTTGTTGTCACCTCCTCCCAATCTCCACTGGTGGCTTTAAATGTAATTCTAGGAGTGACTAACAAATGCTTATCACAAGTTCTGTGTTTTAGATTGTGCGAGGCAGCATGGCCTACTAGAGATCTCCCTCCTCCTTTATAAAGATTTGATCAATCTTTTTGTTAATAAATGTGTGTATATAATATAAAATTTTGATTTTATGAACTTTAATAATATTGCTATCCTTACTTACCTATAGTTGATACGACATGGCCCTCATCCTCCACCACCTGAAGAAATGACAATGTCTGGGTTCGCGTCTTAATTTCTGACAGTAGTAATGTTTTATGTAATGTTTAGAACACGAATATACAGAATGCTAGTGTTATTAATAAGAGCGGGTGGCATGGTGACCTCCAATTCAAGCTGCTTCACTCGTTGCCAGTAGCTTGGCCTTATGATAGACAATTACATGGTATTGTACTGGCTCTCATATTGATAGAATTTGGAGTTTAACTTTTAAATATGTTGTTTAAAAGAGTTTATAAATATCTCATTCCCACCTATGGTAACAATTCCACATGTGACAACTTCAGATCGATAAAAAGAATCATAATCATAACTCAAATACTTTTTAATATATAACTCGGTACTTCAACGTTCTTCAAATACTCAGATTAACTATTTAAATAATTGTTACAGATCTTTCATAAACTTTCTACTATCTTCATAAAATAAAATTATTCATACTGTCGATGTGGTTTAACAGATTTTCTTTGTAATCTGTATCTACACACACTTCTCTTTTGTTTCTTCTGCTAGCATTGTGTTGAGACATGGTATTCCATTCTGTGGACGTTTCTTTCATCACTCTGTTACTGCTTATGTGTACCTTTACAGCAATTAATTCAGTACATATTTTTTCCTAATTGTGTGTAATCCAATTGTTCCAAAGGATGTCCCATGCAAATGAGGACGATGGTATTGTCCTGGTCTCAGATGCTTCACATCCTACTGGGAATCTGGGAAGTGCAGAGTAGTAAATGTGATGGTCCAGACTCTTGGTTTCTCTTGAGGTTTTCTCAGTTTTGGCTTTAATAATAATTCACTTTTTTTGTGTTAAAAAATAAGTAGTCTTCTGTTACTAATTGTACTGTCAATGCCCGCATTTCTCCAACACATGATTTATATGACAAAGTCTGGGATCGCTCTTTAATTCAGAAAGAAGACATGTTTGTTTTGTCGTTGGTAGAGACAGCCACGAACATCCAGATACAACAGAACAAGTGTATTATACAGAGCGGAGGCATGAGACCTTCAATCAGCAGCTTCCACGTTGTGCTGTAGCTGCCTTCAGAAAATTGTGGACAAAACATAAGTGTATAGTTAAGGCTTCTGCTCATTGTTAGAATGATGATTAACTTTATTCAAAAGGTGTTTAATAGTGTTATGATTTCTCTCATTCCCACCTCTGGTCATACATTCTCCGTGTGTAAATTCAGGTTCATAAACAGCTACATATAATCATGAAACTCATTTCTTAAACTCGGTACTTACACTCGGTACTTCATAAAACTCAGTAAACACATAAATCATTTCAAGATCTTTTTCATATACTTGTCAACAATCTCAGTATAAAGACATACTTCATAAGTCACAATGGTTCT
Source organism: Knipowitschia caucasica (assembly GCA_964034765.1). NCBI lineage: Eukaryota > Metazoa > Chordata > Actinopteri > Gobiiformes > Gobiidae > Knipowitschia > Knipowitschia caucasica. The sequence continues at coordinate 80,372 of OZ035824.1, read as the reverse complement.
ACAATTTTGCTTTGAAAACATTCTATCCCACTTCTCCGTGTTGATTTCTTCAGCTGCATTTGTGTTGGGTCGAGCCTTGAATTCTTCTGTACGTGTCTTTCAATCACACTTTCAGCTTCAGTGTCCTGATTCAGTAATTCAATTCAGTACCAAGTGATGTCCAAATTCAGAAATCCAGATAGTTCCAAATGAGTCCAAATTCGAAATCCTGAGTTCCAAATGATGTCCGCAAATTATGTGATCCTATTGTTTCCAATGATGTCCATCAAAAGAGGACGCTGGTGTGTTCCAGTTCTCATCACTAACAGCCTGAATGGAATCAGGGCTGTGGCAGATTGTCATGGCTGATCCATATGCATTCTCTTGAGTTTCTCAGTTTTGGCATTGAAAAAATAATAAACAACATTTTTGTTTAAAAAATAAAGTCTTCTGTTCGCTAGATGTTACAGACAAATGCCCCGCTTCCTTCCACCACCTGAAGAAGATGACAAAGTCTGGATCGAGTCTTTATAATTTCTGACTGAAGACTTGTTTATTGTCGATGGAAGAGACAGCACGAACACAGATACAACAGAATACAAGTGTATTTTACAGACGGAGGCCATGGAACCTCCAATCAGCAGCTGCACTGTGCCATGTACTTGCCTTCAGTAGACAAAACATGGTAAAGTTCAGCTTCTGCACATTGATAAAGATGGTTTAACTTTAACAAAAGTTTGCTAAAAGTGTTTGAAATCTCACTATCATATGTATAACTGGACAATTGTATTACAATAAAAATACACACCTTGTCGTTTAGGAAAAATTTCAGGATGTAAAAAGATAAAGAGTTGTTTGAATTCAATTGACAGATTTTTGTTTTGAACGAGTTCAAAGTTTTGTATGTGATGACCAAAGCTGAAATGAGCTTTAAGTTTTACAAGGGAGAAACTATTCAGTCGTGATATTTTTATTTTGACTAACGGACAGAAGAAATGAAATTTTTATTTTTACCAACCGTATGCGTCAGGCCAAGCCATTATTTGTTGGGACTTTAACTCTGAACTTAAAGTTTTTACAGACTTGAAATTTCTCAGTTACTTGATATTTAAACACTTAGTTGGCAGTACTTGGTATACTTTACTGACACAACTTAATAAGTGTAGTTATTCAAAACTTTGAAGAATTAAGTTTGCCCTTCAAACTCAATAATCCTTTAGCAGCTGTTGCTTTGAAATTTTGAGTTGAAATAACTTTTTTTCTTTTTTTACATGTGTGCATGGACCAGATATCCATTTTAATATGGACAATTGCTCCTACGGCGTCTTAAGTATATGGCACTGCATGAAAAGTTTAGATTTTCGTCACCTTAACGGAAAGGAATCACCTCTTGTTTCAATGCGAATGCCAACTTTTGAATAGATTGCAGACAATAACACCAGTGATGGGCAGTAGCGTAGCTTATTGATAACTTATATTTTTTCTTAGCTTGACAGTAGCGTCACTATTAACAAAACCTATAAACTTTTCTTGTCTAAGCTATATTATTGCTCTTGTAGCGCGGTATAGTCCGCATAAGATATTTTCTCAAGGGACTCTCGATGTTCTAATATTAAAAGCATTTTCCCGCAGCATAAAACATACAAGATGCTGATGCGCATGCAGCAGCTTGTAACGACTACAAACACACGAACGTACGCGCACACACACCAACTCACATGCGCGCGCGCTACTGGGGAAGCAAAGCATGGCGAGAGTGCCCTGGAAGCCGCCGCGTGGAGAGTCCAGATAAGGACTCTCAAAGTGTGTACGTGGCCATACCTCCAAAAGTACGTCTCTCTAGTCTAATGAGCGAAAAGAATAGTTTTCCAGATGCCTACTCTTTGTTGTTATTGGTGTTTTTGCTATTGTTCAATAAATATCTACTATATTTAACATTATCTGACGACAGTTTTTTCTCAAATATTAAAATAACTTTATTTAATCTCACAACAGGAGAATGTACATTCTCTTTGGCATGGATTAAAACACTCAAGAATTGTGACAAAAAATTAAATAATGAGCAAACATGTTAATTGACAGGAAAATATAAAATGCATGTACTCCAGTGTTTAATTGTAATTAGCTTCTTTTATAGCAACACTTTATTTATATTTATGTATTTATTAAAATGTTAGAGATGCCTGAGAAAAGGCTCGCTTTTTTTCTGAGTGGTGGAGAACACCAGCGAGTTTTTTTGTTGTTTGAGTCAAATAACGTTTCAGCGTTATATTTACAAATAGTTTCTCTTTCCATAACTTATTCTCTCTTTTTGGAAAGATCACCCATCGTGATGCATAAGTTTACGTTATCACTGAAAAAAAATCGTGATTAACATTTACTTAAAATACCTCGTTAGTATTTGCACGAAGATGCATAATAAAGATTTCTACTATAAATCAAGTTAAACGATTTTATTCTCAGTTTGTAATCGAATGTTATTTTAAGTAAACCTTAATTTACAAATGTTGTTTTTTCTTGATCACATTATTTAAATCAATTAAGGTTTTTGTGTTTTTTTTTAGGTTTTTATGTGTGAAATAGAATATACTGAGTATCCATTTTGTGTACAGATCATTATACTATAATGGATAACTTGAATAAATGTTATTTATATTTTATCATATATTCATATCATTTGCAATAAATTACTATTAAGTACAATATGTGTGGAACTATTAAAGTATTTATTGAATTATATAAGAAAAAACAATATTGAAAATATCTCCATTTAACTTCCTGTTTTTTTGACAACTTTTAAGTTCTCTAATCATCAATGTAAAACTAATAGATGAAATAAAGCTTGAAATTAAAAGAATAACACATTACAACAGAAAACTTGATTTTTCACATAAGAGCTATGGAATGTATAAGAGATAGCCAATGATTTTTCTATTAATTATAATTCGATTAGATTATTATAGATGAATTGCACCTCGCCTGGTCTTTGAGCCTCTGTTCAGCTATAGACCAGGATGTGTAGCATTTAACTGTACAGTTTACGCTTGGGTAATTTTGGTTACCTGCTCCTCTCAGGTCCTTAAAATCACATGTGGTGTGCCCCATGGTACCATTTTAGGCCAGTCCTTTTTTAACCTGTAAATATCCCTCTTGCGGTGTCATCAGGAGAACATGGAATTAACTTCCCATTTATGCCTGATGATTCTCAGCTTTACTTCTCCATGCCCTGATGACAGCCAGGCAAGGGGAGCTCTTTTTAAATGCATTTTACCCGGTGAAATCCGGATGGCAGAATAATTTCTCAGCTCAACCAGGACAAAACTTAGGTTTTTAGTCATCGTCCTGAGCCCAGAAGAGAAACTTTTACCAATCTTCCAATCACACTCTTAATACAACACACAAGTGAAATACCCTGGCGAATCTTTGACTCTGAGCTGACTTTTATTCCTCACATCAAATAACATCATCAAGAAATATGTTTTTATCTTTTAAAGATCATCAGCCAAAGTCCGCCCCATTCTCGTCTCGGCAACAGCGAGACGCTGATCATGCTTTTTATCTCCATTTCCCATTGTTCTATGGTCTGTCAGAGCTTTGAACATGGACCACTGACATATGGTCTGTCAGTGCTTTGAACATGGACCACTGACATATGGTCTCAGGCCGCAGTCAGTGCTTTGAACATGGACCACTGACATATGGTCTGTCAGTGCTTTGAACATGGACCACTGACATATGGTCTGTCAGTGCTTTGAACATGGACCACTGACATATGGTCTGTCAGTGCTTTGAACATGGACCACTGACATATGGTCTGTCAGAGCTTTGAACATGGACCACTGACATATGGTCTGTCAGAGCTTTGAACATGGACCACTGACATATGGTCTGTCAGAGCTTTGAACATGGACCACTGACATATGGTCTGTCAGAGCTTTGAACATGGACCACTGACATATGGTCTGTCAGAGCTTTGAACATGGACCACTGACATATGGTCTGTCAGTGCTTTGAACATGGACCACTGACATATGGTCTGTCAGAGCTTTGAACATGGACCACTGACATATGGTCTGTCAGTGCTTTGAACATGGACCACTGACATATGGTCTGTCAGAGCTTTGAACATGGACCACTGACATATGGTCTGTCAGTGCTTTTGAACATGGACCACTGACATATGGTCTGTCAGTGCTTTGAACATGGACCACTGACATATGGTCTGTCAGTGCTTTGAACATGGACCACTGACATATGGTCTGTCAGTGCTTTGAACATGGACCACTGACATATGGTCTGTCAGAGCTTTGAACATGGACCACTGACATATGGTCTGTCAGAGCTTTGAACATGGACCACTGACATATGGTCTGTCAGTGCTTTGAACATGGACCACTGACATATGGTCTGTCAGTGCTTTGAACATGGACCACTGACATATGGTCTGTCAGTGCTTTGAACATGGACCACTGACATATGGTCTGTCAGTGCTTTGAACATGGACCACTGACATATGGTCTGTCAGTGCTTTGAACATGGACCACTGACATATGGTCTGTCAGAGCTTTGAACATGGACCACTGACATATGGTCTGTCAGTGCTTTGAACATGGACCACTGACATATGGTCTGTCAGAGCTTTGAACATGGACCACTGACATATGGTCTGTCAGTGCTTTGAACATGGACCACTGACATATGGTCTGTCAGAGCTTTGAACATGGACCACTGACATATGGTCTGTCAGAGCTTTGAACATGGACCACTGACATATGGTCTGTCAGTGCTTTGAACATGGACCACTGACATATGGTCTGTCAGTGCTTTGAACATGGACCACTGACATATGGTCTGTCAGTGCTTTGAACATGGACCACTGACATATGGTCTGTCAGTGCTTTGAACATGGACCACTGACATATGGTCTGTCAGTGCTTTGAACATGGACCACTGACATATGGTCTGTCAGAGCTTTGAACATGGACCACTGACATATGGTCTGTCAGTGCTTTGAACATGGACCACTGACATATGGTCTGTCAGAGCTTTGAACAGAGGACCACTGACATATGGTCTGTCAGTGCTTTGAACATGGACCACTGACATATGGTCTGTCAGTGCTTTGAACATGGACCACTGACATATGGTCTGTCAGTGCTTTGAACATGGACCACTGACATATGGTCTGTCAGAGCTTTGAACATGGACCACTGACATATGGTCTGTCAGAGCTTTGAACATGGACCACTGACATATGGTCTGTCAGTGCTTTGAACATGGACCACTGACATATGGTCTGTCAGTGCTTTGAACATGGACCACTGACATATGGTCTGTCAGTGCTTTGAACATGGACCACTGACATATGGTCTGTCAGTGCTTTGAACATGGACCACTGACATATGGTCTGTCAGAGCTTTGAACATGGACCACTGACATATGGTCTGTCAGAGCTTTGAACATGGACCACTGACATATGGTCTGTCAGAGCTTTGAACATGGACCACTGACATATGGTCTGTCAGAGCTTTGAACATGGACCACTGACATATGGTCTGTCAGTGCTTTGAACATGGACCACTGACATATGGTCTGTCAGTGCTTTGAACATGGACCACTGACATATGGTCTGTCAGAGCTTTGAACATGGACCACTGACATATGGTCTGTCAGAGCTTTGAACATGGACCACTGACATATGGTCTGTCAGAGCTTTGAACATGGACCACTGACATATGGTCTGTCAGAGCTTTGAACAGAGGACCACTGACATATGGTCTGTCAGAGCTTTGAACATGGACCACTGACATATGGTCTGTCAGAGCTTTGAACATGGACCACTGACATATGGTCTGTCAGTGCTTTGAACATGGACCACTGACATATGGTCTGTCAGAGCTTTGAACAGAGGACCACTGACATATGGTCTGTCAGTGCTTTGAACATGGACCACTGACATATGGTCTGTCAGTGCTTTGAACATGGACCACTGACATATGGTCTGTCAGAGCTTTGAACATGGACCACTGACATATGGTCTGTCAGTGCTTTGAACATGGACCACTGACATATGGTCTGTCAGAGCTTTGAACATGGACCACTGACATATGGTCTGTCAGTGCTTTGAACATGGACCACTGACATATGGTCTGTCAGTGCTTTGAACATGGACCACTGACATATGGTCTGTCAGAGCTTTGAACATGGACCACTGACATATGGTCTGTCAGTGCTTTGAACATGGACCACTGACATATGGTCTGTCAGAGCTTTGAACATGGACCACTGACATATGGTCTGTCAGAGCTTTGAACATGGACCACTGACATATGGTCTGTCAGAGCTTTGAACATGGACCACTGACATATGGTCTGTCAGTGCTTTGAACATGGACCACTGACATATGGTCTGTCAGAGCTTTGAACATGGACCACTGACATATGGTCTGTCAGTGCTTTGAACATGGACCACTGACATATGGTCTGTCAGAGCTTTGAACATGGACCACTGACATATGGTCTGTCAGTGCTTTGAACATGGACCACTGACATATGGTCTGTCAGAGCTTTGAACATGGACCACTGACATATGGTCTGTCAGTGCTTTGAACAGAGGACCACTGACATATGGTCTGTCAGTGCTTTGAACATGGACCACTGACATATGGTCTGTCAGTGCTTTGAACATGGACCACTGACATATGGTCTGTCAGAGCTTTGAACATGGACCACTGACATATGGTCTGTCAGTGCTTTGAACATGGACCACTGACATATGGTCTGTCAGAGCTTTGAACAGAGGACCACTGACATATGGTCTGTCAGTGCTTTGAACATGGACCACTGACATATGGTCTGTCAGTGCTTTGAACATGGACCACTGACATATGGTCTGTCAGAGCTTTGAACATGGACCACTGACATATGGTCTGTCAGTGCTTTGAACATGGACCACTGACATATGGTCTGTCAGTGCTTTGAACATGGACCACTGACATATGGTCTGTCAGTGCTTTGAACATGGACCACTGACATATGGTCTGTCAGTGCTTTGAACATGGACCACTGACATATGGTCTGTCAGTGCTTTGAACATGGACCACTGACATATGGTCTGTCAGTGCTTTGAACATGGACCACTGACATATGGTCTGTCAGTGCTTTGAACATGGACCACTGACATATGGTCTGTCAGTGCTTTGAACAGAGGACCACTGACATATGGTCTGTCAGTGCTTTGAACAGAGGACCACTGACATATGGTCTGTCAGAGCTTTGAACATGGACCACTGACATATGGTCTGTCAGTGCTTTGAACATGGACCACTGACATATGGTCTGTCAGTGCTTTGAACATGGACCACTGACATATGGTCTGTCAGAGCTTTGAACATGGACCACTGACATATGGTCTGTCAGTGCTTTGAACATGGACCACTGACATATGGTCTGTCAGTGCTTTGAACATGGACCACTGACATATGGTCTGTCAGTGCTTTGAACATGGACCACTGACATATGGTCTGTCAGTGCTTTGAACATGGACCACTGACATATGGTCTGTCAGTGCTTTGAACATGGACCACTGACATATGGTCTGTCAGTGCTTTGAACATGGACCACTGACATATGGTCTGTCAGTGCTTTGAACAGAGGACCACTAACATATGGTCTGTCAGTGCTTTGAACATGGACCACTGACATATGGTCTGTCAGTGCTTTGAACATGGACCACTGACATATGGTCTGTCAGAGCTTTGAACATGGACCACTGACATATGGTCTGTCAGTGCTTTGAACATGGACCACTGACATATGGTCTGTCAGAGCTTTGAACATGGACCACTGACATATGGTCTGTCAGTGCTTTGAACATGGACCACTGACATATGGTCTGTCAGTGCTTTGAACAGAGGACCACTGACATATGGTCTGTCAGTGCTTTGAACATGGACCACTGACATATGGTGTCAGTGCTTTGAACAGAGGACCACTGACATATGGTCTGTCAGTGCTTTGAACATGGACCACTGACATATGGTCTGTCAGTGCTTTGAACATGGACCACTGACATATGGTCTGTCAGAGCTTTGAACATGGACCACTGACATATGGTCTGTCAGTGCTTTGAACATGGACCACTGACATATGGTCTGTCAGTGCTTTGAACATGGACCACTGACATATGGTCTGTCAGTGCTTTGAACATGGACCACTGACATATGGTCTGTCAGAGCTTTGAACATGGACCACTGACATATGGTCTGTCAGAGCTTTGAACATGGACCACTGACATATGGTCTGTCAGTGCTTTGAACATGGACCACTGACATATGGTCTGTCAGTGCTTTGAACATGGACCACTGACATATGGTCTGTCAGTGCTTTGAACATGGACCACTGACATATGGTCTGTCAGTGCTTTGAACATGGACCACTGACATATGGTCTGTCAGTGCTTTGAACATGGACCACTGACATATGGTCTGTCAGAGCTTTGAACATGGACCACTGACATATGGTCTGTCAGAGCTTTGAACATGGACCACTGACATATGGTCTGTCAGTGCTTTGAACATGGACCACTGACATATGGTCTGTCAGAGCTTTGAACATGGACCACTGACATATGGTCTGTCAGTGCTTTGAACATGGACCACTGACATATGGTCTGTCAGTGCTTTGAACATGGACCACTGACATATGGTCTGTCAGTGCTTTGAACATGGACCACTGACATATGGTCTGTCAGTGCTTTGAACAGAGGACCACTGACATATGGTCTGTCAGTGCTTTGAACATGGACCACTGACATATGGTCTGTCAGTGCTTTGAACATGGACCACTGACATATGGTCTGTCAGTGCTTTGAACATGGACCACTGACATATGGTCTGTCAGTGCTTTGAACAGAGGACCACTGACATATGGTCTGTCAGAGCTTTGAACATGGACCACTGACATATGGTCTGTCAGTGCTTTGAACATGGACCACTGACATATGGTCTGTCAGTGCTTTGAACATGGACCACTGACATATGGTCTGTCAGTGCTTTGAACATGGACCACTGACATATGGTCTGTCAGTGCTTTGAACATGGACCACTGACATATGGTCTGTCAGAGCTTTGAACATGGACCACTGACATATGGTCTGTCAGAGCTTTGAACATGGACCACTGACATATGGTCTGTCAGTGCTTTGAACATGGACCACTGACATATGGTCTGTCAGAGCTTTGAACAGAGGACCACTGACATATGGTCTGTCAGTGCTTTGAACATGGACCACTGACATATGGTCTGTCAGAGCTTTGAACATGGACCACTGACATATGGTCTGTCAGAGCTTTGAACAGAGGACCACTGACATATGGTCTGTCAGAGCTTTGAACATGGACCACTGACATATGGTCTGTCAGAGCTTTGAACATGGACCACTGACATATGGTCTGTCAGTGCTTTGAACATGGACCACTGACATATGGTCTGTCAGAGCTTTGAACAGAGGACCACTGACATATGGTCTGTCAGTGCTTTGAACATGGACCACTGACATATGGTCTGTCAGTGCTTTGAACATGGACCACTGACATATGGTCTGTCAGAGCTTTGAACATGGACCACTGACATATGGTCTGTCAGTGCTTTGAACATGGACCACTGACATATGGTCTGTCAGAGCTTTGAACATGGACCACTGACATATGGTCTGTCAGTGCTTTGAACATGGACCACTGACATATGGTCTGTCAGTGCTTTGAACATGGACCACTGACATATGGTCTGTCAGAGCTTTGAACATGGACCACTGACATATGGTCTGTCAGTGCTTTGAACATGGACCACTGACATATGGTCTGTCAGAGCTTTGAACATGGACCACTGACATATGGTCTGTCAGAGCTTTGAACATGGACCACTGACATATGGTCTGTCAGAGCTTTGAACATGGACCACTGACATATGGTCTGTCAGTGCTTTGAACATGGACCACTGACATATGGTCTGTCAGAGCTTTGAACATGGACACTGACATATGGTCTGTCAGTGCTTTGAACATGGACCACTGACATATGGTCTGTCAGAGCTTTGAACATGGACCACTGACATATGGTCTGTCAGTGCTTTGAACATGGACCACTGACATATGGTCTGTCAGAGCTTTGAACATGGACCACTGACATATGGTCTGTCAGTGCTTTGAACAGAGGACCACTGACATATGGTCTGTCAGTGCTTTGAACATGGACCACTGACATATGGTCTGTCAGTGCTTTGAACATGGACCACTGACATATGGTCTGTCAGAGCTTTGAACATGGACCACTGACATATGGTCTGTCAGTGCTTTGAACATGGACCACTGACATATGGTCTGTCAGAGCTTTGAACAGGACCACTGACATATGGTCTGTCAGTGCTTTGAACATGGACCACTGACATATGGTCTGTCAGTGCTTTGAACATGGACCACTGACATATGGTCTGTCAGAGCTTTGAACATGGACCACTGACATTGGTCTGTCAGTGCTTTGAACATGGACCACTGACATATGGTCTGTCAGTGCTTTGAACATGGACCACTGACATATGGTCTGTCAGTGCTTTGAACATGGACCACTGACATATGGTCTGTCAGTGCTTTGAACATGGACCACTGACATATGGTCTGTCAGTGCTTTGAACATGGACCACTGACATATGGTCTGTCAGTGCTTTGAACATGGACCACTGACATATGGTCTGTCAGTGCTTTGAACATGGACCACTGACATATGGTCTGTCAGTGCTTTGAACAGAGGACCACTGACATATGGTCTGTCAGTGCTTTGAACAGAGGACCACTGACATATGGTCTGTCAGAGCTTTGAACATGGACCACTGACATATGGTCTGTCAGTGCTTTGAACATGGACCACTGACATATGGTCTGTCAGTGCTTTGAACATGGACCACTGACATATGGTCTGTCAGAGCTTTGAACATGGACCACTGACATATGGTCTGTCAGTGCTTTGAACATGGACCACTGACATATGGTCTGTCAGTGCTTTGAACATGGACCACTGACATATGGTCTGTCAGTGCTTTGAACATGGACCACTGACATATGGTCTGTCAGTGCTTTGAACATGGACCACTGACATATGGTCTGTCAGTGCTTTGAACATGGACCACTGACATATGGTCTGTCAGTGCTTTGAACATGGACCACTGACATATGGTCTGTCAGTGCTTTGAACAGAGGACCACTAACATATGGTCTGTCAGTGCTTTGAACATGGACCACTGACATATGGTCTGTCAGTGCTTTGAACATGGACCACTGACATATGGTCTGTCAGAGCTTTGAACATGGACCACTGACATATGGTCTGTCAGTGCTTTGAACATGGACCACTGACATATGGTCTGTCAGAGCTTTGAACATGGACCACTGACATATGGTCTGTCAGTGCTTTGAACATGGACCACTGACATATGGTCTGTCAGTGCTTTGAACAGAGGACCACTGACATATGGTCTGTCAGTGCTTTGAACATGGACCACTGACATATGGTGTCAGTGCTTTGAACAGAGGACCACTGACATATGGTCTGTCAGTGCTTTGAACATGGACCACTGACATATGGTCTGTCAGTGCTTTGAACATGGACCACTGACATATGGTCTGTCAGAGCTTTGAACATGGACCACTGACATATGGTCTGTCAGTGCTTTGAACATGGACCACTGACATATGGTCTGTCAGTGCTTTGAACATGGACCACTGACATATGGTCTGTCAGTGCTTTGAACATGGACCACTGACATATGGTCTGTCAGAGCTTTGAACATGGACCACTGACATATGGTCTGTCAGAGCTTTGAACATGGACCACTGACATATGGTCTGTCAGTGCTTTGAACATGGACCACTGACATATGGTCTGTCAGTGCTTTGAACATGGACCACTGACATATGGTCTGTCAGTGCTTTGAACATGGACCACTGACATATGGTCTGTCAGTGCTTTGAACATGGACCACTGACATATGGTCTGTCAGTGCTTTGAACATGGACCACTGACATATGGTCTGTCAGAGCTTTGAACATGGACCACTGACATATGGTCTGTCAGAGCTTTGAACATGGACCACTGACATATGGTCTGTCAGTGCTTTGAACATGGACCACTGACATATGGTCTGTCAGAGCTTTGAACATGGACCACTGACATATGGTCTGTCAGTGCTTTGAACATGGACCACTGACATATGGTCTGTCAGTGCTTTGAACATGGACCACTGACATATGGTCTGTCAGTGCTTTGAACATGGACCACTGACATATGGTCTGTCAGTGCTTTGAACAGAGGACCACTGACATATGGTCTGTCAGTGCTTTGAACATGGACCACTGACATATGGTCTGTCAGTGCTTTGAACATGGACCACTGACATATGGTCTGTCAGTGCTTTGAACATGGACCACTGACATATGGTCTGTCAGTGCTTTGAACAGAGGACCACTGACATATGGTCTGTCAGAGCTTTGAACATGGACCACTGACATATGGTCTGTCAGTGCTTTGAACATGGACCACTGACATATGGTCTGTCAGTGCTTTGAACATGGACCACTGACATATGGTCTGTCAGTGCTTTGAACATGGACCACTGACATATGGTCTGTCAGTGCTTTGAACATGGACCACTGACATATGGTCTGTCAGGCTTTGAACATGGACCACTGACATATGGTCTGTCAGAGCTTTGAACATGGACCACTGACATATGGTCTGTCAGTGCTTTGAACATGGACCACTGACATATGGTCTGTCAGAGCTTTGAACAGAGGACCACTGACATATGGTCTGTCAGTGCTTTGAACATGGACCACTGACATATGGTCTGTCAGAGCTTTGAACATGGACCACTGACATATGGTCTGTCAGTGCTTTGAACATGGACCACTGACATATGGTCTGTCAGTGCTTTGAACAGAGGACCACTGACATATGGTCTGTCAGTGCTTTGAACAGAGGACCACTGACATATGGTCTGTCAGTGCTTTGAACATGGACCACTGACATATGGTCTGTCAGTGCTTTGAACATGGACCACTGACATATGGTCTGTCAGTGCTTTGAACATGGACCACTGACATATGGTCTGTCAGTGCTTTGAACATGGACCACTGACATATGGTCTGTCAGAGCTTTGAACATGGACCACTGACATATGGTCTGTCAGTGCTTTGAACATGGACCACTGACATATGGTCTGTCAGTGCTTTGAACATGGACCACTGACATATGGTCTGTCAGTGCTTTGAACATGGACCACTGACATATGGTCTGTCAGTGCTTTGAACATGGACCACTGACATATGGTCTGTCAGAGCTTTGAACATGGACCACTGACATATGGTCTGTCAGTGCTTTGAACATGGACCACTGACATATGGTCTGTCAGAGCTTTGAACATGGACCACTGACATATGGTCTGTCAGAGCTTTGAACATGGACCACTGACATATGGTCTGTCAGAGCTTTGAACAGAGGACCACTGACATATGGTCTGTCAGTGCTTTGAACATGGACCACTGACATATGGTCTGTCAGAGCTTTGAACATGGACCACTGACATATGGTCTGTCAGTGCTTTGAACATGGACCACTGACATATGGTCTGTCAGTGCTTTGAACATGGACCACTGACATATGGTCTGTCAGAGCTTTGAACAGAGGACCACTGACATATGGTCTGTCAGAGCTTTGAACATGGACCACTGACATATGGTCTGTCAGTGCTTTGAACATGGACCACTGACATATGGTCTGTCAGTGCTTTGAACAGAGGACCACTGACATATGATTTATTTTGGGAATTGGCTCTATGCACGCACCACTTCCGGGTTTTAGCTAAAGCTCCCCCTCACTTCCTGTTCGCGGGAAACGGCTTGAGTTTCACTGGAGTTCAGCAGTGGTTTACATGAGTTTCCCAAATAATGCTCAAGCGGGAATTAAACTGTGAAGATACTGGGCATTTTTGGGACACAACAGTGCTCTTTGATTGTGCTGTCATTGTGTTTTTATAAAGTTTAAAAATCGCTCTAAGTGGCCTCAGTCAAAGCTCTACCTCAGAGGGAAAGCACAGTGACACTTTTGGGTCAGTCTCAGCTGAATGTATCGATCTAATTACTAAATAACGTCACTAAAACTCTCCTAAATGCCATAGGACAGCATAGGCAGGAAATGAACGGGCTGATCTGCGTAACAGGAAAGGACGTCACGCCTCCCCGTGCATATAGCCCATTGATCTTTTAATCCAAAGTGAGTTCCTTTAAGTTCCTTTCCTTTACATTTGACCGAAATTTTATGTTTGAAATATTCAAATTCATCCCATTTACTGTAAATATAATAATATTGTATTAATAATATTTAGCCACGATAGGCATCAAAGCCCTGCCTTCTTTGTCCCGCCCTCCTCCTGTCAGTCGCCAACAGCTAGCGGCAAATGCTAATGCTAATGCTAACGCTAATGCTAACGCTAACGCTAATGCTAACGCTAATGCTAACGCTAATGCTAACGCTAATGCTAACGCTAACGCTAACGCTAACGCCCCTAACCCAAACAAACTCTCCCCCAGCCGCGCTCTCCTCCCCGGGTTCAGCCCAGCCTCCCCCGTGTGCACAGCTCCACGGTCCTCCACGGTCCTCCACGGTCCTCCCTACCCGGGCACGATGGTAGTTCTGAGGGAGAACCATGAAGAAGCGGACTTTATGTGAGTGGATGTGTTGTTAGCATTCGCGCTAGCCGCGGAGCTAACTGTATGACAAGGGATTTATAGAGAGATTATGAAACGATTCCGGAGGTGGATGATTTAAATGTCATATTAATATTTAATTGTACATTTCCCTGAAATGGCAGAGCTACAGCTGATCTTTAGAGCTGTCATTGCTCTCTCTTTCAGTAGTTCTCTGGTCTCTCTCTGGATCATTGTGTTCATTCATGTTTTTGTTTCTCTGCTTTTTATGACACTGCCGTGATTTGCCTTTGGATAACATTGGTTTTCATGGTTCATTATGGCAGCAGACAGAGCCCGGTCCCTGTGGTCCTGGGGGACAGAGCCCGGTCCCTGTGGTCCTGGGGGACAGAGCCCGGTCCCTCTGGTCCTGCGGGACAGAGCCCGGTCCCTCTGGTCCTGCGGGACAGAGCCCGGTCCCTGTGGTCCTGGGGGACAGAGCCCGGTCCCTCTGGTCCTGCGGGACAGAGCCCGGTCCCTCTGGTCCTGCGGGACAGAGCCCGGTCCCTGTGGTCCTGGGGGACAGAGCCCGGTCCCTGTGGTCCTGGGGGACAGAGCCCGGTCCCTGTGGTCCTGCGGGACAGAGCCCGGTCCCTGTGGTCCTGGGGGACAGAGCCCGGTCCCTGTGGTCCTGCGGGACAGAGCCCGGTCCCTGTGGTCCTGCGGGACAGAGCCCGGTCCCTGTGGTCCTGCGGGACAGAGCCCGGTCCCCGTGGTCCTGCGGGACAGAGCCCGGTCCCTGTGGTCCTGGGGGACAGAGCCCGGTCCCTGTGGTCCTGGGGGACAGAGCCCGGTCCCTGTGGTCCTGCGGGACAGAGCCCGGTCCCTGTGGTCCTGGGGGACAGAGCCCGGTCCCTGTGGTCCTGGGGGACAGAGCCCGGTCCCTGTGGTCCTGCGGGACAGAGCCCGGTCCCTGTGGTCCTGGGGGACAGAGCCCGGTCCCTGTGGTCCTGCGGGACGGACAGAGCCCGGTCCCTGTGGTCCTGCGGGACAGAGCCCGGTCCCTGTGGTCCTGCGGGACAGAGCCCGGTCCCTGTGGTCCTGGGGGACAGAGCCCGGTCCCTGTGGTCCTGCGGGACAGAGCCCGGTCCCTGTGGTCCTGGGGGACAGAGCCCGGTCCCTGTGGTCCTGCGGGACAGAGCCCGGTCCCTGTGGTCCTGGGGGACAGAGCCCGGTCCCTGTGGTCCTGCGGGACAGAGCACGGTCCCTGTGGTCCTGCGGGACAGAGCCCGGTCCCTGTGGTCCTGCGGGACAGAGCCCGGTCCCTGTGGTCCTGCGGGACAGAGCCCGGTCCCTGTGGTCCTGCGGACAGAGCCCGGTCCCTGTGGTCCTGGGGGACAGAGCCCGGTCCCTGTGGTCCTGGGGGACAGAGCCCGGTCCCTGTGGTCCTGCGGGACAGAGCCCGGTCCCTGTGGTCCTGGGGGACAGAGCCCGGTCCCTGTGGTCCTGCGGGACGGACAGAGCCCGGTCCCTGTGGTCCTGCGGGACAGAGCCCGGTCCCTGTGGTCCTGCGGGACAGAGCCCGGTCCCTGTGGTCCTGGGGGACAGAGCCCGGTCCCTGTGGTCCTGCGGGACAGAGCCCGGTCCCTGTGGTCCTGGGGGACAGAGCCCGGTCCCTGTGGTCCTGCGGGACAGAGCCCGGTCCCTGTGGTCCTGGGGGACAGAGCCCGGTCCCTGTGGTCCTGCGGGACAGAGCACGGTCCCTGTGGTCCTGCGGGACAGAGCCCGGTCCCTGTGGTCCTGCGGGACAGAGCCCGGTCCCTGTGGTCCTGCGGGACAGAGCCCGGTCCCTGTGGTCCTGGGGGACAGAGCCCGGTCCCTGTGGTCCTGCGGGACAGAGCCCGGTCCCTGTGGTCCTGCAGGACAGAGCCCGGTCCCTGTGGTCCTGCGGGACAGAGCCCGGTCCCTCTGGTCCTGCGGGACGGACAGAGCCCGGTCCCTGTGGTCCTGCGGGACAGAGCCCGGTCCCTGTGGTCCTGCGGGACAGAGCCCGGTCCCTGTGGTCCTGCGGGACAGAGCCCGGTCCCTGTGGTCCTGCGGGACAGAGCCCGGTCCCTGTGGTCCTGCAGGACAGAGCCCGGTCCCTGTGGTCCTGGGGGACAGAGCCCGGTCCCTCTGGTCCTGCGGGACAGAGCCCGGTCCCTGTGGTCCTGGGGGACAGAGCCCGGTCCCTCTGGTCCTGCGGGACAGAGCACGGTCCCTGTGGTCCTGCGGGACAGAGCCCGGTCCCTGTGGTCCTGCGGGACAGAGCCCGGTCCCTGTGGTCCTGCGGGACAGAGCCCGGTCCCTGTGGTCCTGCGGGACGGACAGAGCCCGGTCCCTGTGGTCCTGCGGGACAGAGCCCGGTCCCTGTGGTCCTGCAGGACAGAGCCCGGTCCCTGTGGTCCTGCGGGACAGAGCCCGGTCCCTCTGGTCCTGCGGGACGGACAGAGCCCGGTCCCTGTGGTCCTGCGGGACAGAGCCCGGTCCCTGTGGTCCTGCGGGACAGAGCCCGGTCCCTGTGGTCCTGCGGGACAGAGCCCGGTCCCTGTGGTCCTGCAGGACAGAGCCCGGTCCCTGTGGTCCTGCGGGACAGAGCCCGGTCCCTGTGGTCCTGCGGGACGGACAGAGCCCGGTCCCTGTGGTCCTGCGGGACAGAGCCCGGTCCCTGTGGTCCTGCGGGACAGAGCCCGGTCCCTGTGGTCCTGCGGGACAGAGCCCGGTCCCTGTGGTCCTGCGGGACAGAGCCCGGTCCCTGTGGTCCTGCAGGACAGAGCCCGGTCCCTGTGGTCCTGGGTGACAGAGCCCGGTCCCTGTGGTCCTGGGTGACAGAGCCCGGTCCCTGTGGTCCTGGGTGACAGAGCCCGGTCCCTCTGGTCCTGCGGGACAGAGCCCGGTCCCTGTGGTCCTGCGGGACAGAGCCCGGTCCCTGTGGTCCTGCGGGACAGAGCCCGGTCCCTGTGGTCCTGCTGGACAGAGCCCGGTCCCTGTGGTCCTGGGTGACAGAGCCCGGTCCCTGTGGTCCTGGGTGACAGAGCCCGGTCCCTGTGGTCCTGGGTGACAGAGCCCGGTCCCTGTGGTCCTGGGGGACAGAGCCCGGTCCCTCTGGTCCTGCGGGACAGAGCCCGGTCCCTGTGGTCCTGCAGGACAGAGCCCGGTCCCTGTGGTCCTGGGGGACAGAGCCCGGTCCCTGTGGTCCTGGGGGACAGAGCCCGGTCCCTGTGGTCCTGCGGGACAGAGCCCGGTCCCTGTGGTCCTGGGGGACAGAGCCCGGTCCCTGTGGTCCTGGGGGACAGAGCACGGTCCCTGTGGTCCTGGGGGACAGAGCCCGGTCCCTGTGGTCCTGCGGGACGGAAAGAGCCCGGTCCCTGTGGTCCTGCGGGACAGAGCCCGGTCCCTGTGGTCCTGCGGGACAGAGCCCGGTCCCTGTGGTCCTGCAGGACAGAGCCCGGTCCCTGTGGTCCTGGGTGACAGAGCCCGGTCCCTCTGGTCCTGGGGGACAGAGCCCGGTCCCTGTGGTCCTGCGGGACAGAGCCCGGTCCCTGTGGTCCTGCGGGACAGAGCCCGGTCCCTGTGGTCCTGGGGGACAGAGCCCGGTCCCTGTGGTCCTGGGGGACAGAGCCCGGTCCCTGTGGTCCTGGGGGACAGAGCCCGGTCCCTGTGGTCCTGGGGGACAGAGCCCGGTCCCTGTGGTCCTGGGGGACAGAGCCCGGTCCCTGTGGTCCTGGGGGACAGAGCCCGGTCCCTGTGGTCCTGGGGGACAGAGCCCGGTCCCTGTGGTCCTGCGGGACAGAGCCCGGTCCCTGTGGTCCTGCGGGACAGAGCCCGGTCCCTGTGGTCCTGCGGGACAGAGCCCGGTCCCTGTGGTCCTGCGGGACAGAGCCCGGTCCCTGTGGTCCTGCGGGACAGAGCCCGGTCCCTCTGGTCCTGCGGGACAGAGCCCGGTCCCTCTGGTCCTGCGGGACAGAGCCCGGTCCCTGTGGTCCTGCGGGACAGAGCCCGGTCCCTCTGGTCCTGCGGGACAGAGCCCGGTCCCTCTGGTCCTGCGGGACAGAGCCCGGTCCCTGTGGTCCTGCGGGACAGAGCACGGTCCCTGTGGTCCTGCGGGACAGAGCCCGGTCCCTCTGGTCCTGCGGGACAGAGCCCGGTCCCTCTGGTCCTGCGGGACAGAGCACGGTCCCTGTGGTCCTGCGGGACAGAGCCCGGTCCCTGTGGTCCTGCGGGACAGAGCCCGGTCCCTGTGGTCCTGCGGGACAGAGCCCGGTCCCTCTGGTCCTGCGGGACAGAGCCCGGTCCCTCTGGTCCTGCGGGACAGAGCCCGGTCCCTGTGGTCCTGCGGGACAGAGCCCGGTCCCTCTGGTCCTGCGGGACAGAGCACGGTCCCTGTGGTCCTGCGGGACAGAGCCCGGTCCCTCTGGTCCTGCGGGACAGAGCCCGGTCCAGAGCTGCATTCCTCAGATATTTGAGTAAACGAGTATACTTTCAAATAGATAACATTTTAGTTTAATTAAGCGTTAATTATAAATATAGAATATTCATGACAGCACTTGATAATGAGGAACTAGAATATACAGCATTTTATACTTGCTCCATTATTATGTTAAAGTCAGGGAAACATCTGTTAACTCATTCACTGCCATTTAAGCAGCATCCCTCAAACTGCCAGAGATTTTAGACATTTTTAGTGTTTTTCCGAACCGCATAGAAATGTAAAGCCCTTGGTTGACACAAGTATGAAACATACCAAATGAAAGCTCTATCCCTTGGCTTTCATTTAAAAAAGAAAAGTTAGTTTCTAACCCTTTTAGTTTTTTAGCAATTGAGAGTGCAACATATGTAACTTTCACACAAAATGCTGTTTCCTGATTTGGAGAAAACAGCCTTTTTGTGAAACGCACATTTTCAAGCAGAAAAGTGGTTTTTTTTGGTCTTTACTGATATTTTCAATGTATGACAGTTTTTTACTATGACACAAAACAGAAACAATACTTTGAATTGTATTTTTAATGTATAATTATTTTAAAACAAATTAAACGTGTACACACAATACACTCAAAGGATTGTCTTATGTACACATAAAATATTCAACTTGTATACAATAAAAACACTTTGTATACAAATATACAGTAAAAATAACACTTTCTGAACACTTTGTGAAACAATTTTACTTTAGTTTATAAAGAATAGTAATTAGGTGACCCCACACTCTGCTGAAGTGTGGGGTGGAATCTACTTCCTCCGCACTCGCAATACATTTCCAGGTTAGTTTTTTTTTTACAAACCCAGTGAGAAATGTCAAACCAAAAAAGGTTTTTAGCTGCAGTCTGTCACGGGCTTCCATGCATTTTCTCTGCTGAATGGGAGACGCTGTGTGTGTGCACTGAAATATTGTGCTGCATACAGCTTTGTCTGTTCGACAACAAGATCCAGGATCCAGAAGTTCATCAGTTATGAAGAGCTGCAGAAGTCAGCTGCTGATCCAAGCTCTGCTGCAGCATTTTGGGGTCCTGGGGTCAACAATCTACAACACAAAGGAAAATATAAAATCAACATACATTTTCACATTATAATAATAATAATAATGCATCGGTTTTATATAGCGCTTTTTTGGACACTCAAAGACGCTTCACATGTGTCATTATTCATTCACTCCATACACGGTGGTGATAAACTACTAATGTAGCCACAGCTGCCCTGGGGCACACTGACAGAAGCGAGGCAACCAGTATGCGCCATCGGCCCCTCCGACCACCACCAACCATTCACACACACACCAGACTCATTCTAGGCAATGGGGGTGAAGTGTCTTGCCTAAGGACACAACGGCAGTTTGGCACTTTACAGCCGCAGCCGCCCCACTGTGGCTGGTGTTCCCAGAGGTTAAGTGTCTTGCCAAGGACACAACGACAGTAGTCAGTGGGAGTCGATGGTGAAAGTCTTGAGCGGGGCTTGAACCCACGACCTTCTGGCTCAAAGGCCAACGCTCTACCAACTGAGCTACTGCCGCCCATATTATAACAAGTGTTTTGGCTTCAGCAGCTATGACATTGAGATTAAAAAAAAAACTCTTCAATACTCGCTAAAAATGCTACTTTATGTTTATTTTAACTATAGTATAAGCCAGTGATTGCTATCACTCCGTCCAGAATCTCTCAATGTTTGAACGCATAATCACGCGGACTCTGGGATCAGAGCAACAGAGTCAGGCTGAGTTTACACGGAGACAATGTGGCAGTAAAACAGTATAGTTAGATATCGGTTTCTACCAACCGTTCATACGAAGACTGTTCCAGGTGAAAACGTAAGTGTTCAGATCCAGCCTCAGAAACGCTGCACAGCGGGGGCTCTTTCACACCCGCGAGAGGGGACAAGGTGTGAAATCCCCCTCTGACCCCCACCTCCTGCTGCTCTGACCCCCGCCTCCTGCTGCTCTGACCCCCACCTCCTGCTGCTCTGACCCCCACCTCCTGCTGCTCTGACCCCCACCTCCTGCTGCTCTGACCCCCACCTCCTGCTGCTCTGACCCCCACCTCCTGCTGCTCTGACCCCCACCTCCTGCTGCTCTGACCCCCACCTCCTGCTGCTCTGCCCCACCTCCTGCTGCTCTGACCCCCACCTCCTGCTGCTCTGACCCCCACCTCCTGCTGCTCTGACCCCCACCTCCTGCTGCTCTGACCCCCACCTCCTGCTGCTCTGACCCCCCCTCCTGCTGCTCTGACCCCCACCTCCTGCTGCTCTGACCCCCACCTCCTGCTGCTCTGACCCCCACCTCCTGCTGCTCTGACCCCCACCTCCTGCTGCTCTGACCCCCACCTCCTGCTGCTCTGACCCCCACCTCCTGCTGCTCTGACCCCCACCTCCTGCTGCTCTGACCCCCACCTCCTGCTGCTCTGACCCCCACCTCCTGCTGCTCTGACCCCCACCTCCTGCTGCTCTGACCCCCACCTCCTGCTGCTCTGACCCCCGCCTCCTGCTGCTCTGACCCCCGCCTCCTGCTGCTCTGACCCCCACCTCCTGCTGCTCTACCCCCACCTCCTGCTGCTGCTGACCCCCACCTCCTGCTGCTCTGACCCCCACCTCCTGCTGCTCTGACCCCCACCTCCTGCTGCTCTGACCCCCACCTCCTGCTGCTCTGGCCCCCCCTCCTGCTGCTCTGACCCCCACCTCCTGCTGCTCTGACCCCCACCTCCTGCTGCTCTGACCCCCACCTCCTGCTGCTCTGACCCCCACCTCCTGCTGCTCTGACCCCCACCTCCTGCTGCTCTGACCCCACCTCCTGCTGCTCTGACCCCCCCTCCTGCTGCTCTGACCCCCACCTCCTGCTGCTCTGACCCCCACCTCCTGCTGCTCTGACCCCCACCTCCTGCTGCTCTGACCCCCCCTCCTGCTGCTCTGACCCCCACCTCCTGCTGCTCTGACCCCCGCCTCCTGCTGCTCTGACCCCCACCTCCTGCTGCTCTGACCCCCACCTCCTGCTGCTCTGACCCCCACCTCCTGCTGCTCTGGCCCCCGCCTCCTGCTGCTCTGACCCCCACCTCCTGCTGCTCTGACCCCCACCTCCTGCTGCTCTGACCCCCACCTCCTGCTGCTCTGACCCCCACCTCCTGCTGCTCTGACCCCCACCTCCTGCTGCTCTGACCCCCCACCTCCTGCTGCTCTGACCCCCACCTCCTGCTGCTCTGACCCCCACCTCCTGCTGCTCTGGCCCCCGCCTCCTGCTGCTCTGACCCCCACCTCCTGCTGCTCTGACCCCCACCTCCTGCTGCTCTGACCCCCACCTCCTGCTGCTCTGACCCCACCTCCTGCTGCTCTGACCCCCACCTCCTGCTGCTCTGACCCCCACCTCCTGCTGCTCTGACCCCCACCTCCTGCTGCTCTGACCCCCACCTCCTGCTGCTCTGACCCCCACCTCCTGCTGCTCTGACCCCACCCTCCTGCTGCTCTGACCCCCACCTCCTGCTGCTCTGGCCCCCGCCTCCTGCTGCTCTGACCCCCGCCTCCTGCTGCTCTGACCCCACCTCCTGCTGCCCCCTCGGCTCTGACCCCCACCTCCTGCTGCTCTGGCCCCCACCTCCTGCTGCTCTGACCCCCACCTCCTGCTGCTCTGACCCCCACCTCCTGCTGCTCTGACCCCCACCTCCTGCTGCTCTGACCCCTCACCTCCTGCTGCTCTGACCCCCACCTCCTGCTGCTCTGACCCCCACCTCCTGCTGCTCTGACCCCCACCTCCTGCTGCTCTGATCCCCACCTCCTGCTGCTCTGACCCCCGCCTCCTGCTGCTCTGGCCCCCGCCTCCTGCTGCTCTGACCCCCACCTCCTGCTGCTCTGACCCCCACCTCCTGCTGCTCTGACCCCCACCTCCTGCTGCTCTGACCCCCACCTCCTGCTGCTCTGACCCCCACCTCCTGCTGCTCTGACCCCCACCTCCTGCTGCTCCCACACGTACATTTGGACATGCACAGTAGCGGAGAACAAACATCAACAACAATGGCGGCGGTCACACTAACTAGCTTCGTGGGCTTCCAGCGCGGCACAGAGGATAATTCTACTCCTTCGTTCGTCCAAACGAGACCACGCGAAGCTCTAGGTTCAGTTCCCATTTTCACAGCTGCTGTTAAAATGCAGAATGATGTTGGTACTTTCTGAGGGTCTGGCACAGGAAGTGAGTACACTGCAGAGAGGGGGGCTGGGCACGGGGCTGGGGGTCGTGTTGTAAAGTTTCTCTGCCCACTACTGGCCGGGCGCTAGAACTACATCGTTTTTCAACCTCATGTGAACGCTGAGAAATTTGCATTAGGAGCCTGGTCGTTTCTGTTAATAGCCTGGAAACGTCTGCGCAGCGTCTCAGTATAAACAGGGCCTCAGTCTCTCCCTGTTCCAAAGCAGCAGCGGGTGCACTCCTGACGCAGCCTCCACAGTGAGACGCACCGCAGCAGAATGCACATGGTGCAGTAAATCTAACACTTGTTGCTCATCATGGGTCCCGCTCACCGGTCTGCCATGGATCACCTTCCCCTGTCCCTTCTATAAACCACACGGTAACATCTGTGAGATTTCATAACACTTTGAAGCAACTTTTGTTAAAGTTAAACTCATCATTCTATCAATGTGCAGAAGCCTGTACTTTTCCCTTGTTGTGTCTATCTGAAGGCCAAGCTACATGGCACTGTGGCAGCTGCTGATTGGAGGTCTCCATGCCTCCGCTCTGTATAATACACTTGCATTCTGTTGTATCTGTGTTTGTTTGTTCGTGCTGTCTACCATCGACAATAAAACATGTCTTCTGTCAGAATTAAAGACACGATCCCAGACTTGGCTCACCTTCTTCAGGTGGTGGAAGAATGCGGGCCTTGTCTGTAACATCTAGTGAACAGAAGACTACTTTTTTTTACACAAAAAAGTGTTTTTTTTTTTTTTCAAGCCAAAACTGAAAAACCTCAAGAGAATGCATCTGGACCAGCACATGGACAATCTGCACAGCCCCTGATTCCAGTCAGGCTGTGAGCTGCTGAGACATGGACAACACCAGCGTCCTCTTTTGCATGGACATGATTTGGAACAATTGGATTTCTGAATCTGGACACTAAAGCTGAAACGTGTGATTGAAAGACACGTCACAGAAGAATTCATGGCTCGGCACAAATGCAGCCTGAAGAAATCAACACAGAGAAGTGGGAGAGACTGTTTTCAAAGCAATATCTGGAACCATCAACTGATGAAGTTTGGTATTTTACTGAAGATTTTTGACAAGTTTTATGAAAGATCTGAACATGTTTTATGAGTTTTCTGAGTTTTTGAAGTACCGAGTTTAAGTATTGAGTTATGATGTTATGTTGCTGTTTATCGATCCTGATGGTCACACGTGAATGTGTGACCAGAGGGGGGAATGTGAGATTTCATAACACTTTTAAACAACTTTTGTTAAAGTTAAACTCATCATTCTATCAATGTGCAGAAGCCAGTACTTTTCCCTTGTTGTGTCTATCTGAAGGCCAAGCTACATGGCACTGTGGCAGCTGCTGATTGGAGGTCTCCATGCCTCCGCTCTGTATAATACACTTGCATTCTGTTGTTCGTGTTGTTCGTGCTGTCTCTACCATCGACAATAAAACATGTCTTCTGTCGGAATTAAAGACGCGATCCCAGACTTTGTCATCTTCTTCACATCATCCATAGCTCCATGGCAGCTAATGCTGCATGCCAGACTCACACGCCTCCAAACTCAACAGGGAATCATTCATCAATCAGCAATTACGTGCAAATCCTGGAGGGGCTGATAGTATATTAGACAAAGAGGAGAAATAAACTCGTAAATGCAACATGTTGAAGTGAAAAGCAACTTACCACATGACGACGGGGGGAGGAGCCGCTGCTGCTGGACGAGGAGGGAGGGAGAAGCCTCCGAGGATCCTGGAGTCTCTGAGGTTAACTAAAACCTGAAGAACTAGCATCGTGGCATCTAGCTGCTTCATATTTATCCGTTTGATGACTGAACAGGCTCTCAAACAGCGTTAGCTGCGTGAGCTTCTCAGATCCGCGATCCTCTGTGTAAGCATGGCTGCTCCTCTGGCTGTTACCCGCTCACAGCACCACATGCCCCCTTCTCCCTCCCTGGATCTGGCCACAGTGTCACCTCTGCCCCCTACAGGATCGGTTCCAAAGTGTTTACAGGTCTGAAATGTTGACACAGGGTGCACCAGAGCCTTGACGAGCCATAGAAAGAAAAACACGATTGACGTCTATAGACGTCAATGGCGGTGAATGAGTTAAGAAGCAACAATGACTACATGTGTCCACTAGGTGTCAGTGTGGACGCTTCTATATTTCTGTAGAAAGATCTCAAAGATTAAAAGGGCACTAACGTTATTAAAAACTATTTTTCTTCTGATAAAACACATTAAAAGCATGTATTTCCCACCTTTGCAATGTGTTTTTGTGTTATAGATAAGTAATAAATCAGTAAAATAACCTTTTAATATCAACGCCTCTGATTGGCCAGAAAAATGATGACGTACTTAGAGGGGTCGCAGCTCTCCCTCACTGTTTATGGCATTGCTCCTGCTGCCGCTTTGACACAAATAAACCTTAAAATGGGTGTATTTTGTACGGCCCCGGGATGCAGCAATGAAAGTAACAAAAGAAGAGTGTAAACAGCAGTCCCTACGATCTTTGACTTATTCAGAGAAGGTCCAAACAAACTGAGAGAAGACACCAGCGCCAGGTCCAGGAAATTAGTTCTATCAAGCTCCAACTAAAACCAGTTTAACCAGTTTCAACCCAGTAGCAGAAAACACAACACCTGACACTGAACCATGAATCCATGTTTCACTCTAACTACGTTTAGTAAAAGATATAGATATGACACAGACCATCATGTTATAGACTTTAGAACCACAGACACATGTTTAGTAAGACTATAGAACCACAGACACACGTTCAGAATAAGACTATAGAACCACAGACACACGTTTATATAAGACTTTAGAACCACAGACACACGTTTATATAAGACTTTAGAACCACAGACACACGTTTATATAAGACTTTAGAACCACAGACACATGTTCAGAATAAGACTTTAGAACCACAGACACATGTTTATGTAAGACTATAGAACCACAGACACATGTTTATGTAAGACTATAGAACCACAGACACACGTTTAGTGTAAGACTTTAGAACCACAGACACATGTTTATATAAGACTTTAGAACCACAGACGCATGTTCAGAATAAGACTTTAGAACCACAGACACATGTTCAGTATAAGACTTTAGAACCACAGACACATGTTCAGTATAAGACTTTAGAACCACAGACACATGTTCAGAATAAGACTTTAGAACCACAGACACATGTTCAGAATAAGACTTTAGAACCACAGACACATGTTCAGAATAAGACTTTAGAACCACAGACACATGTTCAGTATCAGACTTTAGAACCACAGACACATGTTCAGTATAAGACTTTAGAACCACAGACACATGTTCAGTATAAGACTTTAGAACCACAGACACATGTTCAGAATAAGACTTTAGAACCACAGACACATGTTCAGAATAAGACTTTAGAACCACAGACACATGTTCAGAATAAGACTTTAGAACCACAGACACATGTTCAGAATAAGACTTTAGAACCACAGACACATGTTCAGAATAAGACTTTAGAACCACAGACACATGTTCAGTATCAGACTTTAGAACCACAGACACATGTTCAGAATAAGACTTTAGAACCACAGACACATGTTCAGTATAAGACTTTAGAACCACAGACACATGTTCAGTATAAGACTTTAGAACCACAGACACATGTTCAGAATAAGACTTTAGAACCACAGACACATGTTCAGTATAAGACTTTAGAACCACAGACACATGTTCAGAATAAGACTTTAGAACCACAGACACATGTTCAGAATAAGACTTTAGAACCACAGACACATGTTCAGTATAAGACTTTAGAACCACAGACACATGTTCAGAATAAGACTTTAGAACCACAGACACATGTTCAGAATAAGACTTTAGAACCACAGACACATGTTCAGAATAAGACTTTAGAACCACAGACACATGTTCAGAATAAGACTTTAGAACCACAGACACATGTTCAGAATAAGACTTTAGAACCACAGACACATGTTCAGTATCAGACTTTAGAACCACAGACACATGTTCAGAATAAGACTTTAGAACCACAGACACATGTTCAGAATAAGACTTTAGAACCACAGACACATGTTCAGAATAAGACTTTAGAACCACAGACACATGTTCAGAATAAGACTTTAGAACCACAGACACATGTTCAGAATAAGACTTTAGAACCACAGACACACATGTTCAGTATCAGACTTTAGAACCACAGACACATGTTCAGAATAAGACTTTAGAACCACAGACACATGTTCAGAATAAGACTTTAGAACCACAGACACATGTTCAGTATAAGACTTTAGAACCACAGACACATGTTCAGTATAAGACTTTAGAACCACAGACACATGTTCAGTATAAGACTTTAGAACCACAGACACATGTTCAGAATAAGACTTTAGAACCACAGACACATGTTCAGTATAAGACTTTAGAACCACAGACACATGTTCAGAATAAGACTTTAGAACCACAGACACATGTTCAGAATAAGACTTTAGAACCACAGACACATGTTCAGTATAAGACTTTAGAACCACAGACACATGTTCAGTATAAGACTTTAGAACCACAGACACATGTTCAGTATCAGACTTTAGAACCACAGACACATGTTCAGAATAAGACTTTAGAACCACAGACACATGTTCAGTATAAGACTTTAGAACCACAGACACATGTTCAGTATAAGACTTTAGAACCACAGACACATGTTCAGAATAAGACTTTAGAACCACAGACACATGTTCAGAATAAGACTTTAGAACCACAGACACATGTTCAGAATAAGACTTTAGAACCACAGACACATGTTCAGAATAAGACTTTAGAACCACAGACACATGTTCAGTATAAGACTTTAGAACCACAGACACATGTTCAGAATAAGACTTTAGAACCACAGACACATGTTCAGAATAAGACTTTAGAACCACAGACACATGTTCAGAATAAGACTTTAGAACCACAGACACATGTTCAGAATAAGACTTTAGAACCACAGACACATGTTCAGAATAAGACTTTAGAACCACAGACACATGTTCAGTATAAGACTTTAGAACCACAGACACATGTTCAGAATAAGACTTTAGAACCACAGACACATGTTCAGAATAAGACTTTAGAACCACAGACACATGTTCAGAATAAGACTTTAGAACCACAGACACATGTTCAGTATAAGACTTTAGAACCACAGACACAGTTCAGTATAAGACTTTAGAACCACAGACACATGTTCAGAATAAGACTTTAGAACCACAGACACATGTTCAGAATAAGACTTTAGAACCACAGACACATGTTCAGTATAAGACTTTAGAACCACAGACACATGTTCAGTATCAGACTTTAGAACCACAGACACACGTTCAGTATAAGACTTTAGAACCACAGACACATGTTCAGAATAAGACTTTAGAACCACAGACACATGTTCAGTATAAGACTTTAGAACCACAGACACATGTTCAGTATAAGACTTTAGAACCACAGACACATGTTCAGTATCAGACTTTAGAACCACAGACACATGTTCAGTATAAGACTTTAGAACCACAGACACATGTTCAGAATAAGACTTTAGAACCACAGACACATGTTCAGAATAAGACTTTAGAACCACAGACACATGTTCAGTATAAGACTTTAGAACCACAGACACACGTTCAGTATAAGACTTTAGAACCACAGACACATGTTCAGAATAAGACTTTAGAACCACAGACACATGTTCAGTATAAGACTTTAGAACCACAGACACATGTTCAGAATAAGACTTTAGAACCACAGACACATGTTCAGAATAAGACTTTAGAACCACAGACACATGTTCAGAATAAGACTTTAGAACCACAGACACATGTTCAGAATAAGACTTTAGAACCACAGACACATGTTCAGAATAAGACTTTAGAACCACAGACACATGTTTATATAAGACTTTAGAACCACAGACACATGTTCAGAATAAGACTTTAGAACCACAGACACATGTTCAGTATAAGACTTTAGAACCACAGACACATGTTCAGTATAAGACTTTAGAACCACAGACACATGTTCAGTATAAGACTTTAGAACCACAGACACATGTTCAGTATCAGACTTTAGAACCACAGACACATGTTCAGTATCAGACTTTAGAACCACAGACACATGTTTAGAATAAGACTTTAGAACCACAGACACATGTTCAGTATCAGTTCATATTTTTAGTGGCAGGGGAAACCGGAGTACCCGGAGGAAACCTACGCAGACACAGGGAGAACATGCAAACTCCACTCAGAAAGGCCCTTGTCCGGCCGGGATTCGAACCAAGGACCTTCTTGCTGAGAGGCGAGAGTGCTATCCACTCAGCCACCGTGCCGTTGTTAGCTGGTGTTAGCTTGTTAGCCTGTGTTAGCTTGTTAGCTGATGTTTGCTTGTTAGCTGATGTTTGCTTGTTAGCTGGTGTTAGCTTGTTAGCTCGTGTTAGCTTGTTAGCTGATGTTAGCTTGTTAGCTGGTGTTAGCTTGTTAGCTGGTGTTAGCTTGTTTGCTGATGTTAGCTTGTTAGCTGGTGTTAGCTTGTTAGCTGGTGTTAGCTTGTTAGCTGGTGTTTGCTTGTTAGCTGGTGTTAGCTTGTTAGCTGGTGTTAGCTTGTTAGCTGGTGTTAGCTTGTTAGCTGATGTTAGCTTGTTAGCTTGTTAGCTGATGTTAGCTTGTTAGCTGATGTTTGCTTGTTTGCTGATGTCCGTAAAAATAGCGTCTATCCATGTGGTCAAACCACCTCCAGACTTTTCAGTTCTGTCACTTTTACGGCTGGGATCTTTCATTTCACGGTAGTCACTTTTACGCTTCAAAATGTTTCTCTGCGATGTCCCTGATGTACTCCTTCGTCCCTAGCGCTACCTTCACTAACACTTTTTACACTATTACGCTATTTACACTCACTCGGGTGGACCATGGAGCTCAAACTGACCGCATCTGCAAACCGGGTCGAGACGGGTCGAACCCGGTCGGACCATAGATCCATACTCCAGCCCGTGGAAACGGCTCTAATGTCCGCAAATGTCAATTTCTTGCAGATAGCTCCTCATCTGAACCGAGTCAGAGTCCTCAAAATCAGAATGACTGTCATAACAAGTACCAAGGGCTCATAAATAAAAGCCCCTGACTTGTATTGTCCATCAGTGAATGACAAATATCTGTTTAAACGTCCGTATACGACGTTATGGCACAAATGCATATCAACAAAGCCCAATGACACCTGTGTGTACGTCACTTCCAGTCTCTGCAATTTTTCCGCGAATGTCTTTTTGCATATTATTATTGATAGAAACTGCTAAGGGTGAAACTATCTGCCAAAATGAGTTTTATTTAACACAAATAAATACCACCTTTTAAGTCTTAGCTCTGTTCCAGCCTCCCTCCCGAGCGGCAGACCCAGTCCCTGCCCTGCTCTCCGCTCAGACGCGTCTCACCCAAAAAGAAACAGTTCTACATCAACCAGGCCGTCCGGAACTCCGAGCTGATCCAGAGGGCCAAGGGCAAGAAGAGCCAGAGACGCCAGGAGAACTGTGAGTCTGGGGGTCCTGGGGGATCCTGGGGGGTCCTGGTCTAGATTCTGGGTCTTGCCTCAGTCTAGAGTGTGCCCTCTGTTGTGTTTCAGCCCGGTTCCTGGCGAACCTCCTGGAGAAAGAGGAGTGCTGTGATGAGCTGGAGGTGGGCAGTGTTCCCGCGCTCCCCACGGTCTTCACCGAGGCCTGTGTCAACGGGAACTATGTGGAGGTGAGCTACGGGAACTATGTGGAGGTGAGCTACAGGCCTGTGTCAACGGGAACTATGTGGAGGTGAGCTACGGGAACTATGTGGAGGTGAGCTACAGGCCTGTGTCAACGGGAACTATGTGGAGGTGAGCTACAGGCCTGTGTCAACGGGAACTGTTTACACTTGAGCAACAAGTAATTAAGTTCTTCAGTAGAAAAAATATCATTCTTGACACTAAAGACATTGCTGCATGTCACACACTTCCCCAAAAACAAGCAAATAAACCTAATATTATCATTAAATTTGTGAACAGAAAAGCCAAAATTGAGTTGCTAAAGGTTGTAAAAA
This sequence comes from Knipowitschia caucasica, assembly GCA_964034765.1. Classification (NCBI taxonomy): domain Eukaryota; kingdom Metazoa; phylum Chordata; class Actinopteri; order Gobiiformes; family Gobiidae; genus Knipowitschia; species Knipowitschia caucasica. Next base: position 48,856 of record OZ035824.1, on the reverse strand, counting down.
CCTAAAGGGCACTGTTGTGTTTGGGAATGAGCATCTCACAAGAATAAAATCAGAGATTGCATGGCAGGCAAGGATCTTGAAAAGAGAGAGGAAAATAAGAGACACATGGACGAGGAACTGCAAGATCATGATAAAGCTCAGTGGATCGTCCCCGGAGGAAGCAAAAGTCCTTACAATCAGAAATGTACTGGAACTGGAAAAATACAAATGATAAGATCTAAACCCACTCCTAAGTTACTTGTTTGTTTGTTTTTTTCTTTTTTTAATGACATTGAGTTTGGGATTGGACATTAACTTTTCATCTTCTGAAGATGAGGATGAATGAACTCCGCTCATAACGTGCTGCAGGACACTCACCCTGACTTCAATTTTCTTAATACTTTAATGGCAAATTGCAAGTACTATGAAGATCTGGAGGAAATGGACAAACTTAACCAGGAAATTACAAATAAAATCTCTGTTGCATATAAACAGTAGAAGTCTAAATGCAAACTTTGAGCATATTCGGACCTATCTTCAACAGTTTAACATGATATTCGACATAATCGCCTTCTCTGAAACCTGGTTACATGATAAAATTAACACAGGGTTTATATTGGACAACTATGTATGCTATAATACAAACAGGAAACATGAAAATGGTGGTGGAGTGGCTCTTTTTGTTCATCAAAGTCTCAAAAGTAAACAAATGATGAATATGTCAGTAGCAATAGATTCTATTATGGAAAATGTCACTGCTGAAATAGAAATGGGGAAAACTAAGAATATACAGGTGAGCTGCACCTCTAGAGCACCTGATTCTAATATGGATTTATTTACAGAAACTGTAGAAAAAACCTAATTGTATGTGGTGAAAAGAAAAGAATAAAGGAGAGTTGAACATTTTATGAACACAATGTACAGTATGATGTTAAACACAAGAATTACCAACACAGTGCGACCATTACTCATTCAAAAACTGCATTTGGAAATCTAATAAATGACATCACAGACCACCTGCCAATTGTTATGTTTGTTGAAGTCGGAGACCGAAAACCCCCGACCGTCATGTATTCAACAAAGGTTAGAAGGAAAATTACTAATGAAACCGTTAATGCTCTCAAACAAGATCTTAATCAAAATTAGGAGACAACCCTAAATGAAAATGATGTGGACATGTTCTGTAATAATTTTATGACTGCTTTAAAATCATGTACAGATCTGCATCGCACCGGCTTGATACATGCTTATTAAACATACATGAACCATGGATGACAAAGGGCTTGATACATGCTTATTAAACATACATGAACCATGGATGACAGAGGGCTTGATACATGCTTATTAAACATACATGAACCATGGATGACAGAGGGCTTGATACATGCTTATTAAACATACATGAACCATGGATGACAAAGGGCTTGATACATGCTTATTAAACATACATGAACCATGGATGACAAAGGGCTTGATACATGCTTATTAAACATACATGAACCATGGATGACAAAGGGCTTGATACATGCTTATTAAACATACATGAACCATGGATGACAAAGGGCTTGATACATGCTTATTAAACATACATGAACCATGGATGACAAAGGGCTTGATACATGCTTATTAAACATACATGAACCATGGATGACAAAGGGCTTGATACATGCTTATTAAACATACATGAACCATGGATGACAAAGGGCTTGATACATGCTTATTAAACATACATGAACCATGGATGACAAAGGGCTTGATACATGCTTATTAAACATACATGAACCATGGATGACAAAGGGCTTGATACATGCTTATTAAACATACATGAACCATGGATGACAAAGGGCTTGATACATGCTTATTAAACATACATGAACCATGGATGACAAAGGGCTTGATACATGCTTATTAAACATACATGAACCATGGATGACAAAGGGCTTGATACATGCTTATTAAACATACATGAACCATGGATGACAAAGGGCTTGATACATGCTTATTAAACATACATGAACCATGGATGACAAAGGGCTTGATACATGCTTATTAAACATACATGAACCATGGATGACAAAGGGCTTGATACATGCTTATTAAACATACATGAACCATGGATGACAAAGGGCTTGATACATGCTTATTAAACATACATGAACCATGGATGACAAAGGGCTTGATACATGCTTATTAAACATACATGAACCATGGATGACAAAGGGCTTGATACATGCTTATTAAACATACATGAACCATGGATGACAAAGGGCTTGATACATGCTTATTAAACATACATGAACCATGGAGGACAAAGGGCTTGATACATGCTTATTAAACATACATGAACCATGGATGACAAAGGGCTTGATACATGCTTATTAAACATACATGAACCATGGATGACAAAGGGCTTGATACATGCTTATTAAACATACATGAACCATGGATGACAAAGGGCTTGATACATGCTTATTAAACATACATGAACCATGGATGACAAAGGGCATGATACATGCTTATTAAACATACATGAACCATGGATGACAAAGGGCTTGATACATGCTTATTAAACATACATGAACCATAATGGATGACAAAGGGCTTGATACATGCTTATTAAACATACATGAACCATGGATGACAAAGGGCTTGATACATGCTTATTAAAGAACCATGGAGGACAAAGGGCTTGATACATGCTTATTAAACATACATGAACCATGGATGACAAAGGGCTTGATACATGCTTATTAAACATACATGAACCATGGATGACAAAGGGCTTGATACATGCTTATTAAACATACATGAACCATGGATGACAAAGGGCTTGATACATGCTTATTAAACATACATGAACCATGGATGACAAAGGGCTTGATACATGCTTATTAAACATACATGAACATGGATGACAGAGGGCTTGATACATGCTTATTAAACATACATGAACCATGGATGACAAAGGGCATACATGCTTATTAAACATACATGAACCATGGATGACAAAGGGCTTGATACATGCTTATTAAACATACATGAACCATGGATGACAAAGGGCTTGATACATGCTTATTAAACATACATGAACCATGGATGACAAAGGGCTTGATACATGCTTATTAAACATACATGAACCATGGAGGACAAAGGGCTTGATACATGCTTGTAAAAAAAAGAACACACTCTACAAAAGATTTATTAAAAGGAAAACCAATGAATCTGAAATAAGATACAAAGAATATAAAAATAAATTAACTTACATATTATTAAAATGTAAGCGAGATTATTATAGGACCTTACTTGAAAGTAAACAATCCAACATAAAAGGTTTCTGGAAAGTTTTAAATGAAATAATGGGAATCAAGCCTAAAATGAAATGCTCTACAGATTACTTCACTCACAAAAAGTAGACCATAGTTAACAGACAGGATGTGGTTGATGGTTTTAATGCCTTTTTTGTTGAAATAGGGCCTGAACTAGCCAAAACAATAGCCCCAACTACCAAAGTCCATGAAGTGGTCATTTGTGAAAATCCTACTCCCAGCCCATTTTTCCTCAGCCCAGTTGATGAGGGAGAGATTTTGCGGGTTGTGGGGAAATTCAAAAATAAAAAATCTCAAGATTGCGACGGTCTTGATATGAGTTTAATTAAACAAGTTATAAATGAAATTGTTAAACCTATAAAGCATATTTGTAATCTATCATTTGTAACCGCCAAATTCCCATTAAAAATGAGAATAGCTGAAGTCCTACCTATTTTCAAAACTGGCGATATACACTCTTTTGAAAATTATAGACCAATCTCTCTCTTACCACAGATATCTAAGATTGTAGAAAAACTTTTTGCTGAACGCTTAAACAGCTACATAAACAAAAATGGCCTGCTACCTGAGAACCAATGTGGCTTCAGAGAAAACCATTCTACAGCAACAGCACTCATGGACTTGGTCGAGGAAGTCACCAACAATATAGAAAAGAACGAATACTCTCTGGCAGTTTTCAATACAATACAATACAATACAATACAATACAATGTATTGTTGTATAGCCCTAGGTCACAACAGAAGTCATCTCAGAGACTTAACAAAACCATTGAAATCACCAACACAGGTCAGAGAATCAACAGTTAAAACACATGAAGAATATAAAGCACACACAGAAGAAAATGTCCATACATGTTGTAGAATGCTAAAGTGTCCTGATCATCACCAATCCTTTCTGTTGGACACTAACTGTCCAACAAGACCCTCCTGCATCCACAAGGAACAACTCTTAAAAAACCCAGTGGGAAAAAGTGAGAAACCTTGGAGGAGAACTAGGGAAACCCACAGGGAGGGAGACCCATATGAGAAAGGGATCCGCTCCTCCGGACGGACAGGCTAATGATCTAGGACCTAAGCTAGCTACAGAACGTGGACCAGTGGCCGCTGAACGTGGACAGGTGCAGGACTGAAGCACTCCCAGGCGGGTCGGGCGGGGCAGTCCGCAGGTGTAGATGGAGGAGGCCAGGCTCAGAGATCCCGTCATCGTACCATGAAACAGACAATGGGACAACGGGTGAATAGCAATGAACAAACTACTGTCAAAATCCTAAAAATCTAAACAGATAAAGTAGGAAGGAGAAGAGGATAGTGCTCAAGTTACCATACTTCTCCAGCAGGGGGCTCCCTATGCAGCTTGACTGACAGTCTGAGGAGTTTAGCCTTCCCTGAGGCTAAACTCCTTTCATTGACTTAAAAAAAGCATTTGATAAGATTAATCACACTATCCTAGCTAAGAAACTTGAAACAAAAGGTATCGGGGCTGTCCATTACAATGGCTCAAATCGTACCTGTCAAACAGGCAACAGTTTGTCCAAATGGACATGTGTAACTCCATCCTTGAGGGACATCACTTGTCGAGTCCCTCAGGGGTCAGTGCTTGGACCCATTCTTTTTCTTTTGTACATAAATGATCTGTGTTATATCTCCAGGAAACTCAAACTAGTGCTTTTTGCAGACGACACAACAATTCTGTCCTCGGGAAACGACCTGCAACAGTTATTGGTTAAGACATCCGCAGAAATGAAAAAAATCAAAGAATGGTTTGATCTCAATAAATTATCGCTTAACTTAAAAAAACCAAAATGTATGGTTATTGGAAATAAAAACATTGATACCAAACTTAGAATGTCTATCAATGACAAAAACATTGAATTTGTTGAACAGTATAATTTTCTTGGAGTTACTCTTGACAATAAACTGCTGGAAGCCCCATTTGACCGACGTTAAAAATAAAATGGCCAAGTCTATTTCAGTAATGAGAAAATCAAAGCACCTTCTCAATGAAAAGGCCCTTTTCGCCATCTACTGTACTTTAGTTTTGCCCTATATCAGCTTCTGTGTAGAGATATGTGGAAATACATATAAGACTAATCTTAATGACATTTTCATTATGCAAAAAAAAGCTGTTAGAGTTGTCCACAATGCTGGGTCCTTGGATCATACGAACCCACTGTTTCTCAGATCTAAATTATTGAAATTTGATGATCTAATCAGGTTTAGAACACTGCAAATAATGTACAAGGTAAGACCCAAACTGCTTCCAACCAATATTCTAAATATGTTTCAAAACAGAGATGGTAAATACAATCTGAGAGGGCAAACTAACTTCAAGAAACAGTGTGTTCGCACATCCCTGAAGAGCATGTTCATTACACGACGTGGTGTGGATTTGTAGAATGAACTTTAAGAGAACCTGAAGACTGCTAAAACTCTTTTAAACTTTAAAATACTGTATAAGTTAAGCATCCTTAAAAACATGCAGAGGGTTCACAGCAAGTATGATTGATACATGTATCTAAGTATGTATGTATGTATCTAAGTATGTATCTACAGTGCCATGCGAAAGTATTCGGCCCCCTTGAACCTTTCGCCACATTTCAAGCTTCAAACATAATGATATGAAAAATATTTTTTTTGTCAAGAATCAACAACAAGTGGGACACAATCGTGAAGTGGAATGAAATTTATTGGATAATTTAAACTTTTTTAACAAATAAAAAACTGAAAAGTGGGGCGTGCAATATTATTCGGCCCCCTTGCGCTAATACTTTGTAGCGCCACCTTTTGCTGCAATTACAGCTGCAAGTCGCTTGGGGTATGTCTCTATCAGTTTTGCACATCGAGAGACTGGAATTCTTGCCCATTCTTCCTTGCAAAACAGCTGGAGCTCAGTGAGGTTGGATGGAGAGCGTTTGTGAACAGCAGTCTTCAGCTCTTTCCACAGATTCTGGATTGGATTCAGGTCTGGACTTTGACTTGGCCATTCTAACACCTGGATACGTCTATTTGTGAACCATTCCATTGTAGATTTGGCTTTATGTTTTGGATCATTGTCCTGTTGGAAGATAAATCTCCGTCCCAGTCTCAGGTCTTTTGCAGACTCCAACAGGTTTTCTTCCAGAATGGTCCTGTATTTGGCTCCATCCATCTTCCCATCAATTTTAGCCATCTTCCCTGTCCCTGCTGAAGAAAAGCAGGCCCAAAGCATGATGCTGCCACCACCATGTTTGACAGTGGGGATGGTGTGTTCAGGGTGATGAGCTGTGTTGCTTTTACGCCAAACATATCGTTTTGCATTGTGGCCAAAAAGTTTGATTTTGGTTTCATCTGACCAGAGCACCTTCTTCCACATGTTTGGTGTGTCTCCCAGGTGGCTTGTGGCAAACTTTAAACCAGACTTTTTATGGATATCTTTGAGAAATGGCTTTCTTCTTGCCACTCTTCCATAAAGGCCAGATTTGTGCAGTGCACGACTGATTGTTGTCCTATGGACAGACTCTCCCACCTCAGCTGTAGTTATCTGCAGTTCATCCAGAGTGATCATGGGCCTCTTGGCTGCATCTCTGATCAGTCTTCTCCTTGTTTGAGATGAAAGTTTGGAGGGACGGCCGGGTCTTGGTAGATTTGCAGTGGTCTGATACTCCTTCCATTTCAATATAATTGCTTGCACAGTGCTCCTTGAGATGTTTAAAGCTTGGGAAATCTTTTTGTATCCAAATCCGGCTTTAAACTTCTCCACAACAGTATCTCGGACCTGCCTGGTGTGTTCCTTTGTCTTCATGGTTCTCTCTGTGCTTTAAACAGAACCCTGAGACTATCAAAGAGCAGGTGCATTTATACGGAGACTTGATTACACACAGGAGCATTCTATTTATCATCATCAGTCATTTAGGACAACATTGGATCATTCAAAGATCCTCACTGAACTTCTGGACTGAGTTTGCTGCACTGAAAGTAAAGGGGCCCAATAATATTGCACGCCCCACTTTTCAGTTTTTTATTTGTTAAAAAAGTTTAAATTATCCAATAAATTTCGTTCCACTTCACAATTGTGTCCCACTTGTTTTTGATTCATGACAACAAATTTAAATTTTATATCTTTATGTTTGAAGCCTGAAATGTGGCGAAATGTTGAAAGGTTCAAGGGGGCCGAATACTTTCGGAAGGCACTGTATGTATCTAAGTATGTACAGTATGTATGTATTTAAGTATGTACAGTATGTATGTATGTATCCTTAATTCTTGTGTGCATTCCTGTTGTTTTATGTTGCTTTCCGCTTGAACACACGCACATGCACATGCACATGCACACGCACGCATGAGGTGTGTTTGTGCGTATGCACAGACACATTTTCAGCAAAGACTGCAAAATTGTTCAAACAATGTATTATTGTATGTATACATTGTATCTATAGAATGTCTTTGCTAACTCTAACCAGAATGGTTCATGTTTATAAATGTAATCAGTAGTTGTTTTCTCTTTGGTTTTGCAATTAGGGGCAAGCACTCATAAGTATTTCCTTACTTCTGCTTGCTCCTTTTGAGCTCTATACAGGATGTTTTTTAGGTTCTGATTGTATACACAACTGTAGTTATGATGTGTGTGTGTGTGTCCTGTGTGTGTGTGTGACCTGTGTGGTGTGTGTGCAGCCTTGGAGTGACTTCTTGAGCTGCTCTGGGGAGGAGCAGGAGGTGCTGCTTGAGCTGTTGGAGCAGGAGGAGGCCAGGAGGAGGAGCAGAGGAGGAGGAGGAGGAGAAGCTCTGAGGGACCAGAGGAACGGTGTGTACTGTACGCTAGCACAGGGACGTGCTCATGGTGAAGTTTGGCTCAACTCCTATTGGCTCCAGCTACATGGTGATGTCACATAACCCTGTGGCTGTGACCCGGTGGCTGTGATGCTGTGTCTGTGACCCTGTGATCCTGTGTCTGTGACCCTGTGTCTGTGATCCTGTGGCTGTGACCCTGGGGCTGTGACCCTGTAGCTGTGACCCTGTGTCTGTGATCCTGTGGCTGTGACCCTGGGGCTGTGACCCTGTAGCTGTGACCCTGTAGCTGTGACCCTGTGTCTGTGACCCTGTGTCTGTGACCCTGTGTCTGTGATCCTGTGGCTGTGACCCTGTGTCTGTGATCCTGTGTCTGTGACCCTGTGTCTGTGATCCTGTGGCTATGACCCTGTGTCTGTGATCCTGTGTCTGTGACCCTGTGTCTGTGATCCTGTGGCTGTGACCCTGTAGCTGTGACCCTGTGCCTGTGATCCTGTGGCTGTGACCCTGGGGCTGTGACCCTGTAGCTGTGACCCTGTAGCTGTGACCCTGTGTCTGTGACCCTGTGTCTGTGACCCTGTGTCTGTGATCCTGTGGCTGTGACCCTGTGTCTGTGATCCTGTGTCTGTGACCCTGTGTCTGTGATCCTGTGGCTGTGACCCTGGGGCTGTGACCCTGTAGCTGTGGCGCTGTGACCCTGTAGCTGTGACCCTGTGACTGTGACCCTGTGGCTGTGACCCTGTAGCTGTGACTCTGTGGCTGTGACCCTGTGGCTGTGACCCTGTAGCTGTGACCCTGTGTCTGTGATCCTGTGTCTGTGACCCTGTGTCTGTGATCCTGTGGCTGTGACCCTGTGGCTGTGACCCTGTAGCTGTGACGCTGTGACCCTGTGACTGTGACCCTGTGGCTGTGACCCTGTAGCTGTGACCCTGTGACTGTGACCCTGTGGCTGTGACCCTGTAGCTGTGACCCTGTGGCTGTGACCCTGTGGCTGTGACCCTGTAGCTGTGACCCTGTGGCTGTGACCCTGTAGCTGTGACCCTGTGACTGTGACCCTGTGTCTGTGACCCTGTGACTGTGACCCTGTGACTGTGACCCTGTGTCTGTGACCCTGTGGCTGTGACCCTGTGGCTGTGACCCTGTAGCTGTGACCCTGTGACTGTGACCCTGTGGCTGTGACCCTGTAGCTGTGACCCTGTGGCTGTGACCCTGTGGCTGTGACCCTGTAGCTGTGACCCTGTGGCTGTGACCCTGTGGCTGTGACCCTGTAGCTGTGACCCTGTGTCTGTGACCCTGTGTCTGTGATCCTGTGGCTGTGACCCTGTAGCTGTGACCCTGTGACTGTGACCCTGTGGCTGTGACCCTGTGACTGTGACCCTGTGGCTGTGACCCTGTGTCTGTGACCCTGTGGCTGTGACCCTTTAGCTGTGACCCTGTGACTGTGACCCTGTGTCTGTGACCCTGTGGCTGTGACCCTGTGACTGTGACCCTGTAGCTGTGACCCTGTAGCTGTGACCCTGTGACTGTGACCCTGTAGCTGTGACCCTGTGACTGTGACCCTGTGTCTGTGACCCTGTGACTGTGACCCTGTAGCTGTGACCCTGTGTCTGTGACCCTGTAGCTGTGACCCTGTAGCTGTGACCGTGACCCTGTAGCTGTGACCCTGTAGCTGTGACCCTGTGTCTGTGACCCTGTGTCTGTGACCCTGTGGCTGTGACCCTGTGACTGTGACCCTGTGACTGTGACCCTGTGTCTGTGACCCTGTAGCTGTGACCCTGTAGCTGTGACCCTGTGACCCTGTAGCTGTGACCCTGTAGCTGTGACCCTGTGTCTGTGAGTCTGAAGTGCTTCCTCTCCTCACAGTGATCTTCAGTCCTCATCACTGCTTCCAGAGAATCGACCGCAGACTCAGAGCCACGCTCCGAAAGAGACAGGTCCCTATAGTAAGTTAGAGCTCATGTTGCAGTGCCTTGCGAAAGTATTCGGCCCCCATTGAACCTTTGAACATTTCGCCACATTTCAGGCTTCAAACAAAAATATATAAAAATTAAAATTTTTTGTCAAGAATCAAGAGCGTTTGTGAACAGCAGTCTTCAGCTCTTTCCACAGATTCTGGATTGGATTCAGGTCTGGACTTTGACTTGGCCATTCTAACACCTGGATACGTCTATTTCTGAACCATTCCATTGTAGATTTGGCTTTATGTTTTGGATCATTGTCCTGTTGGAAGATAAATCTCCGTCCCAGTCTCAGGTCTTTTGCTGACTCCAACAGGTTTTCTTCCAGAATGGTCCTGTATTTGGCTCCATCCATCTTCCCATCAATTTTAGCCATCTTCCCTGTCCCTGCTGAAGAAAAGCAGGCCCAAAGCATGATGCTGCCACCACCATGTTTGACAGTGGGGATGGTGTGTTCAGGGTGATGAGCTGTGTTGCTTTTACGCCAAACATATCCTTTTGCATTGTGGCCAAAAAGTTTGATTTTGGTTTCATCTGACCAGAGCACCTTCTTCCACATGTTTGGTGTGTCTCCCAGGTGGCTTGTGGCAAACTTTAAACCAGACTTTTTATGGATATCTTTGAGAAATGGCTTTCTTCTTGCCACTCTTCCATAAAGGCCAGATTTGTGCAGTGCACGACTGATTGTTGTCCTATGGACAGACTCTCCCACCTCAGCTGTAGTTATCTGCAGTTCATCCAGAGTGATCATGGGCCTCTTGGCTGCATCTCTGATCAGTCTTCTCCTTGTTTGAGATGAAAGTTTGGAGGGACGGCCGGGTCTTGGTAGATTTGCAGTGGTCTGATACTCCTTCCATTTCAATATAATTGCTTGCACAGTGCTCCTTGAGATGTTTAAAGGCACACCGTGTAACTCTTGGCCACTAGGGGCGCTAGACCTGCAACTTTCACGTTTAGCGCCCCTAGTGGCCACAAGCAACTCAGCACTGTCGCAAAAGTCAACAAACAGTCAGCCGGTGTCTTTTGAGTGTGTATTCAGACAGCATGCACTGGTGTGTGTGTTCAAACTGTAGAGACATGCCTACAGATATTGAGAGACTCTGCTGTGGTCAGCCTCCAGACCGCTGCATTAGTAATCTACCACACATGGACTTCTATATCCTGGATGAGGGAGTTCTGCGTCTAGCTCGTGCTGCGTGGAATGACATCTTTGCAGTCGATGACATCCAGGAACCAGGTGAACAGCAGCGCTCATACAGACATGCAGCTTACAGCACGATCCCTTTCGCGTTTCCTCTTTTTAGCCTCCTCCGAAGGTTTAAAATTTTTCCTTGCCTCAGCCATGACCAGGAGTCGAGCAGGTGAAAAATGAGTAGCAAAAGCCTTAGCTCCATGAGTATATCAGCGCCTGTAGCCGTAAAGCAAGTCTTTCTTCCAAGTCACGTGACCTGGTGGCAGACGGTCCGTCTGCTCGAAACTTACATGGGCGGTATTTCAAGAGGGCAGCCCCGCTCGGAGCATTGCAAGTGTCAAGCGCTGTATATTGGCCCAAGTATTCATATAAAATAACTCATATGTGTCAACTCTTTAGGTCACAAAGTCCGCGGTGTGCCTTTAAAGCTTGGGAAATCTTTTTGTATCCAAATCCGGCTTTAAACTTCTCCACAACAGTATCTCGGACCTGCCTGGTGTGTTCCTTTGTCTTCATGGTTCTCTCTGTGCTTTAAACAGAACCCTGAGACTATCAAAGAGCAGGTGCATTTATACGGAGACTTGATTACACACAGGTGCATTCTATTTATCATCATCAGTCATTTAGGACAACATTGGATCATTCAAAGATCCTCACTGAACTTCTGGACTGAGTTTGCTGCACTGAAAGTAAAGGGGCCCAATAATATTGCACGCCCCACTTTTCAGTTTTTTATTTGTTAAAAAAGTTTAAATTATCCAATAAATGTCGTTCCACTTCACGATTGTGTCCCACTTGTTGTTGATTCATGACAAAATATTAAAATTTTATATTTTTATGTTTGAAGCCTGAAATGTGGCGAAATGTTGAAAGGTTCAAGGGGGCCGAATACTTTCGCAAGGTACTGTATATGTGTGTACATATGTACATACATACATGTACATATGTACACGCTTACATATACATATGTACACGCTTACATATACATATGTACACGCTTACATATACATACAGTGGGGCAAAAAAGTATTTAGTCAGCCACCGATTGTGCAAGTTCTCCCACTTAAAATAATGACAGACGTCTGTAATTTTCATCATAGGCTCACTTTTTAAAGAATGTATTTGTTAATTATGGTGGAAAATAAGTATTTGGTCAATAACAAAAATTCAACTCAATACTTTGTAATATAACCTTTTGTTGGCAATAACAGGTCAAACCATTACTATAGGTCTTTACCAGGTTTGCACACACAGTAGCTGGTATTTTGGCCCATTCTTCCATGCAGATCTTCTCGAGAGCAGTGAACACAGATGTTCAATGGGGTTGAGGTCTGGAGACTGGCGAGGCCACTCCAGGACTTTCAAATGCTTCTTACGGAGCCACTCCTTCGTTGCCCGGGCGGTGTGTTTGGGATCATTGTCATGCTGGAAGACCCAGCCACGTTTCATCTTCAAAGCTCTCACTGATGGAAGGAGGTTTTGTCTCAAAATCTCACGATACATGGCCCCATTCATTCTTTCCTTAACACGGATCAGTCGTCCTGTCCCCTTGGCAGAAAAACAGCCCCAAAGCATGATGTTTCCACCCCCATGCTTCACAGCAGGTATGGTGTTCTTGGGATGCAACTCAGTATTCTTCTTCCTCCAAACACGACGAGTTGAGTTTATACCAAACAGTTGTACTTTGGTTTCATCTGACCACATGACATTCTCCCAATCCTCTGCTGTATCATCCATGTGCTCTCTGGCAAACTTCAGACGGGCCTGGACATGCACTGGCTTCAGCAGGGGGACACGTCTGGCACTGCAGGGTTTGATTCCCTGTTGTCGTAGTGTGTTACTGATGGTAACCTTTGTTACTTTGGTCCCAGCTCTCTGCAGGTCATTCACCAGGTCCCCCCGTGTGGTTCTGGGATTTTTGATCACCGTTCTCATGATCATTTTGACCCCACGGGATGAGATCTTGCGTGGAGCCCCAGATGGAGGGAGATTATCAGTGGTCTTGTATGTCTTCCATTTTCTGATAATTGCTCCCACAGTTGATTTGTTTACACCAAGCTGCTTGCCTATTGTAGATTCACTCTCAGGTCTACAATTCTTTTCCTGGTGTCCTTGGACAGCTCTTTGGTCTTGGCCATAGTGGAGTTTGGAGTCTGACTGTTTGAGGCTGTGGACAGGTGTCTTTTATACAGATGAGTTCAAACAGGTGCCATTAATACAGGTAACGAGTGGAGGACAGAAGAGCTTCTTAAAGAAGAAGTTACAGGTCTGTGAGAGCCACAGAAGTGACCAAATACTTATTTTCCACCATCATTTACAAATAAATTCTTTAAAAATCCTATACATTTTTTTTTGTTACACATTCTGTCTCTCACAGTTGAAGTGAACCTATGATAAACATTACAGACGTCTGTCATTATTTTAAGTGGGAGAACTTTCACAATTGGTGGCTGACTAAATACTTTTTTGCCCCACTGTATCTATATATATATATACACATACATATACATTTGTACACACTTACATACAGTGCCTTGCAAAAGTATTCGGCTCCCTTGAACCTTTCAACATTTCGCCACATTTCAGGCTTCAAACATTTCATTTCATTTACATCCCTTTATTTTCCATTTCTGGGTCAGGGGGGTGGCAATCAGAACTGCCACCCAATTCACATAGCACCAGTCCCACACTGATCTTCCAGCAGGTGGTGGGTCCACGGGAAGATGGCTGCTCCTTCGACACGCTTCAAACATAAAGATATAAAATGTAATTTTTTTTTCATGAAACAACAAGTAGGACACAATCGTGAAGTGGAACGAAATTTATTGGATAATTTAAACTTTTTTAACAAATAAAAAACTGAAAAGTGGGGCGTGCAATATTATTGGGCCCCTTTACTTTCAGTGCAGCAAACTCAGTCCAGAAGTTCAGTGAGGATCTTTGAATGATCCAATGTTGTCCTAAATGACTGATGATGATAAATAGAATGCTCCTGTGTGTAATCAAGTCTCCGTATAAATGCACCTGCTCTTTGATAGTCTCAGGGTTCTGTTTAAAGCACAGAGAGAACCATGAAGACAAAGGAACACACCAGGCAGGTCCGAGATACTGTTGTGGAGAAGTTTATAGCCGGATTTGGATACAAAAAGATTTCCCAAGCTTTAAACATCTCAAGGAGCACTGTGCAAGCAATTATATTGAAATGGAAGGAGTATCAGACCACTGCAAATCTACCAAGACCCGGCCGTCCCTCCAAACTTTCATCTCAAACAAGGAGAAGACTGATCAGAGATGCAGCCAAGAGGCCCATGATCACTCTGGATGAACTGCAGATAACTACAGCTGAGGTGGGAGAGTCTGTCCATAGGACAACAATCAGTCGTGCACTGCACAAATCTGGCCTTTATGGAAGAGTGGCAAGAAGAAAGCCATTTCTCAAAGATATCCATAAAAAGTCTGGTTTAAAGTTTGCCACAAGCCACCTGGGAGACACACCAAACATGTGGAAGAAGGTGCTCTGGTCAGATGAAACCAAAATCAAACTTTTTGGCCACAATGCAAAACGATATGTTTGGCGTAAAAGCAACACAGCTCATCACCCTGAACACACCATCCCCACTGTCAAACATGGTGGTGGCAGCATCATGCTTTGGGCCTGCTTTTCTTCAGCAGGGACAGGGAAGATGGCTAAAATTGATGGGAAGATGGATGGAGCCAAATACAGGACCATTCTGGAAGAAAACCTGTTGGAGTCTGCAAAAGACCTGAGACTGGGACGGAGATTTATCTTCCAACAGGACAATGATCCAAAACATAAAGCCAAATCTACAATGGAATGGTTCACAAATAGACGTATCCAGGTGTTAGAATGGCCAAGTCAAAGTCCAGACCTGAATCCAATCCAGAATCTGTGGAAAGAGCTGAAGACTGCTGTTCACAAACGCTCTCCATCCAACCTCACTGAGCTCCAGCTGTTTTGCAAGGAAGAATGGGAAAGAATTCCAGTCTCTCGATGTGCAAAACTGATAGAGACATACCCCAAGCGACTTGCAGCTGTAATTGCAGCAAAAGGTGGCGCTACAAAGTATTAGCGCAAGGGGCCGAATAATATTGCACGCCCCACTTTCCAGTTTTTTATATGTTAAAAAAGTTTAAATTATCCAATAAATTTCGTTCCACTTCACGATTGTGTCCCACTTGTTGATTCTTGTTAAAAAATGTATTTTTTATATCTTTTGTTTGAAGCAGGAAGTGTGGCGAAATGTTGAAAGGTTCAAGGGGGCCGAATACTTTCGCAAGGCACTGTATATACACACTTACACACACATATGTACACACTTACATATGTGTGTGTATCTATATATATTCATTCATGTGTTTTTTCTGAAGGGGACAGTGGAGGTGCTGGAGGAGAACCTGCTCAGCTTCTTCAACACTGATCCAACCTCTGTCTTCATCACCTGCCTCTCCAGCAGGTGAGGAGGGCCTCAGGGAGAGAGGAGGGCCTCAGGGAGAGAGGAGGGCCTCAGGGAGAGAGGAGGGCCTAAGGGAGAGAGGAGGACCTCAGGGAGAGAGGAGGGCCTCAGGGAGAGAGGAGGGCCTCAGGGAGAGAGGAGGGCCTAAGGGAGAGAGGAGGACCTCAGGGAGAGAGGAGGGCCTCAGGGAGAGAGGAGGGCCTAAGGGAGAGAGGAGGGCCTCAGGGAGAGAGGAGGGCCTAAGGGAGAGAGGAGGACCTCAGGGAGAGAGGAGGGCCTCAGGGAGAGAGGAGGGCCTCAGGGAGAGAGGAGGGCCTAAGGGAGAGAGGAGGGCCTCAGGGAGAGAGGAGGGCCTAAGGGAGAGAGGAGGACCTCAGGGAGAGAGGAGGGCCTCAGGGAGAGAGGAGGACCTCAGGGAGAGAGGAGGGCCTCAGGGAGAGAGGAGGGCCTCAGGGAGAGAGGAGGGCCTCAGGGAGAGAGGAGGGCCTCAGGGAGAGAGGAGGGCCTCAGTGAGGGAGGAGGAGGGAGGAGGACCTCAGTGAGGGAGGAGGAGGGAGAAGGATCTCAGTGAGGTAGGAGGACCTCGGTGAGGCAGGAGGACCGCGGTGAGGCAGGAGGACCTTCTCATATATTTGTATTTTTGTGTTGAAGCTTCGAGAGGCTGCTGCTCCATGCTGTGTGTCAGTACATGGACTTGGTCTCTCTCAGTAAGTACCTGTGTGTCTGTACCTGTGTGTGAGTACCTGTGTGTCCTCACCTGTGTGTCAGTACCTGTGTGTGTGTGAGTACCTGTGTGTCCTCACCTGTGTGTCAGTACCTGTGTGTCCTCACCTGTGTGTCAGTACCTGTGTGTCCTCACCTGTGTGTGAGTACCTGTGTGTCTGTACCTGTGTGTCCTCACCTGTGTGTGAGTACCTGTGTGTCTGTACCTGTGTGTCCTCACCTGTGTGTCAGTACCTGTGTGTCCTCACCTGTGTGTGAGTACCTGTGTGTCTGTACCTGTGTGTCCTCACCTGTGTGTGAGTACCTGTGTGTCTGTACCTGTGTGTCCTCACCTGTGTGTGAGTACCTGTGTGTCAGTACCTGTGTGTCCTCACCTGTGTGTCAGTACCTGTGTGTGAGTACCTGTGTGTCCTCACCTGTGTGTCAGTACCTGTGTGTCTGTACCTGTGTGTCCTCACCTGTGTGTCAGTACCTGTGTGTGAGTACCTGTGTGTCCTCACCTGTGTGTGAGTACCTGTGTGTCAGTACCTGTGTGTCCTCACCTGTGTGTCAGTACCTGTGTGTCAGTACCTGTGTGTGAGTACCTGTGAGTCCTCACCTGTGTGTCAGTACCTGTGTGTCTGTACCTGTGTGTCCTCACCTGTGTGTCAGTACCTGTGTGTGAGTACCTGTGTGTCCTCACCTGTGTGTGAGTACCTGTGTGTCCTCACCTGTGTGTGAGTACCTGTGTGTCAGTACCTGTGTGTCCTCACCTGTGTGTCAGTACCTGTGTGTGAGTACCTGTGTGTCCTCACCTGTGTGTGAGTACCTGTGTGTCAGTACCTGTGTGTCCTCACCTGTGTGTCAGTACCTGTGTGTGAGTACCTGTGTGTCCTCACCTGTGTGTCAGTACCTGTGTGTCTGTACCTGTGTGTCCTCACCTGTGTGTCAGTACCTGTGTGTGAGTACCTGTGTGTCCTCACCTGTGTGTGAGTACCTGTGTGTCAGTACCTGTGTGTCCTCACCTGTGTGTCAGTACCTGTGTGTGAGTACCTGTGTGTCCTCACCTGTGTGTGTGTACCTGTGTGTCTGTACCTGTGTGTCCTCACCTGTGTGTCTGTACCTTTGTGTCCTCACCTGTGTGTGTGTACCTGTGTGTCCTCACCTGTGTGTGAGTACCTGTGTGTCTGTACCTGTGTGTCCTCACCTGTGTGTCAGTACCTGTGTGTGTGTCCTCACCTGTGTGTGAGTACCTGTGTGTCTGTACCTGTGTGTCCTCACCTGTGTGTCAGTACCTGTGTGTGTGTCCTCACCTGTGTGTCTGTACCTGTGTGTCCTCACCTGTGTGTCAGTACCTGTGTGTGTGTGTGTACCTGTGTGTCCTCACCTGTGTGTCAGTACCTGTGTGTCCTCACCTGTGTGTCAGTACCTGTGTGTCCTCACCTGTGTGTGAGTACCTGTGTGTCTGTACCTGTGTGTCCTCACCTGTGTGTGAGTACCTGTGTGTCAGTACCTGTGTGTCCTCACCTGTGTGTCAGTACCTGTGTGTGAGTACCTGTGGGTCCTCACCTGTGTGTCAGTACCTGTGTGTCTGTACCTGTGTGTCCTCACCTATGTGTCAGTACCTGTGTGTCCTCACCTGTGTGTCTGTACCTGTGTGTCCTCACCTGTGTGTCTGTACCTTTGTGTCCTCACCTGTGTGTGTGTACCTGTGTGTCCTCACCTGTGTGTGAGTACCTGTGTGTCTGTACCTGTGTGTCCTCACCTGTGTGTCAGTACCTGTGTGTGAGTACCTGTGTGTCTGTACCTGTGTGTCCTCACCTGTGTGTCAGTACCTGTGTGTGTGTCCTCACCTGTGTGTCTGTACCTTTGTGTCCTCACCTGTGTGTCTGTACCTGTGTGTCCTCACCTGTGTGTCAGTACCTGTGTGTGTGTGTGTGTACCTGTGTGTCCTCACCTGTGTGTCAGTACCTGTGTGTGTGTGTGTGTGTACCTGTGTGTGTGTACCTGTGTGTCCTCACCTGTGTGTCTGTACTTGTGTGTCCTCACCTGTGTGTGTGTACCTGTGTGTCTGTACCTGTGTGTCCTCACCTGTGTGTCTGTACCTGTGTTTTCATAATTTTTTCATTTATTTATCTCATTCATTTAAAAACAAATGCAACAACAGCATTTACTATGAATGAAAAGGAGCAGAAAGAAGTAAAAACATGTACTTCTGTACCTGTGTGTCAGTAGTACCTGTGTGTCTGTACCTGTCCCTCAGTCTGTACCTGTGTATCTGTGCTCGTCTCTCAGTCTGTACCTGTGTGTCAGTACCTCTGTCTCAGTCAGTACCTGTGTGTCAGTACCTGTCTCTCAGTCTGTACCTGTGTGTCAGTACCTCTGTCTCAGTCAGTACCTGTGTGTCAGTACCTGTCTCTCAGTCTGTACCTGTGTGTCAGTACCTCTGTCTCAGTCTGTACCTGTGTGTCAGTACCTCTGTCTCAGTCAGTACCTGTGTGTCAGTACCTGTCTCTCAGTCTGTACCTGTGTGTCAGTACCTGTGTGTCTACCTGTGTGTCAGTACCTGTCTCTCAGTCAGTACCTGTCTCTCAGTCTGTACCTGTGTGTGTGTGTGTGTGTACCTGTGTGTCAGTACCTCTGTCTCAGTCAGTACCTGTCTCTCAGTCTGTACCTGTGTGTCAGTACCTCTGTCTCAGTCAGTACCTGTGTGTCAGTACCTGTCTCTCAGTCTGTACCTGTGTGTCAGTACCTCTGTCTCAGTCTGTACCTGTGTGTCAGTACCTCTGTCTCAGTCAGTACCTGTGTGTCAGTACCTGTCTCTCAGTCTGTACCTGTGTGTCAGTACCTGTGTGTCTACCTGTGTGTCAGTACCTGTCTCTCAGTCAGTACCTGTCTCTCAGTCTGTACCTGTGTGTGTGTGTACCTGTGTGTCAGTACCTCTGTCTCAGTCAGTACCTGTGTGTCAGTACCTGTCTCTCAGTCTGTACCTGTGTGTCAGTACCTCTGTCTCAGTCTGTACCTGTGTGTCAGTACCTCTGTCTCAGTCAGTACCTGTGTGTCAGTACCTGTCTCTCAGTCTGTACCTGTGTGTCAGTACCTGTGTGTCTACCTGTGTGTCAGTACCTGTCTCTCAGTCAGTACCTGTGTGTCAGTACCTGTCTCTCAGTCTGTACCTGTGTGTGTGTGTGTGTGTACCTGTGTGTCAGTACCTGTCTCTCAGTCTGTACCTGTGTGTCAGTACCTGTCTCTCAGTCTGTACCTGTGTGTCAGTACCTGTCTCTCAGTCAGTACCTGTGTGTCAGTACCTGTCTCTCAGTCTGTACCTGTGTGTCAGTACCTGTCTCTCAGTCTGTACCTGTGTGTCAGTACCTGTCTCTCAGTCTGTACCTGTGTGTGTGTACCTGTGTGTCAGTACCTGTCTCTCAGTCTGTACCTGTGTGTGTGTACCTGTGTGTCAGTACCTGTCTCTCAGTCTGTACCTGTGTGTGTGTGTGTGTACCTGTGTGTCAGTACCTGTCTCTCAGTCTGTACCTGTGTGTCAGTACCTGTCTCTCAGTCTGTACCTGTGTGTCAGTACCTGTGTGTCTTCTCAGGTACTGACTCAAAGGGCTCTCGTCAGACTGAGGTGGTGAACAAACACAACAGCTTCTTACCCCCATCACTGCTGCTGTCGGCCTATCTGCAGAGGAGCTGAGAGGACCCCCCCCCCCAGGACTCTCCAGGAGTCTCCAGGACCCTCCCAGGACTCTCCCAGGACTCTCCAGGACTCCCCAGGACCCTCCCAGGACTCTCCCAGGACCCTCCAGGACTCCCCAGGACCCCCCCAGGACCCTCCCAGGACTCTCCCAGGACCCTCCAGGACTCCCCAGGACCCTCCAGGACTCTCCCAGGACTCTCCAGGACCCTCCAGGACTCCCCAGGACCCTCCAGGACTCTCCCAGGACCCTCCAGGACTCCCCAGGACCCCCCAGGACCCTCCCAGGACTCTCCCAGGACCCTCCAGGACTCCCCAGGACCCTCCAGGACTCTCCCAGGACTCTCCAGGACCCTCCAGGACTCCCCAGGACCCTCCCAGGACCCTCCCAGGACTCTCCCAGGACCCTCCAGGACTCCCCAGGACCCTCCCAGGACTCTCCCAGGACCCTCCAGGACTCCCCAGGACCCCCCCAGGACCCTCCCAGGACTCTCCCAGGACCCTCCAGGACTCCCCAGGACCCTCCAGGACTCTCCCAGGACTCTCCAGGACCCTCCAGGACTCCCCAGGACCCTCCCAGGACCCTCCCAGGACTCTCCCAGGACCCTCCAGGACTCCCCAGGACCCTCCCAGGACTCTCCCAGGACTCTCCAGGACCCTCCAGGACTCCCCAGGACCCTCCAGGACTCCCCAGGACCCTCCCAGGACTCTCCCAGGACTCTCCCAGGACTCTCCCAGGACTCCCCAGGACCCTCCAGGACTCCCCAGGACCCTCCAGGAGTCTCCAGGACCCTCCCAGGACTCTCCCAGGACTCTCCAGGACCCTCCAGGACTCCCCAGGACCCTCCCAGGACTCTCCCAGGACCCTCCAGGACTCCCAGGACCCTCCCAGGACTCTCCCAGGACTCTCCAGGACCCTCCAGGACCCGGACCCTCCCCCCCAGGACCCTCCCAGGACTCTCCCAGGACTCTCCCAGGACCCCGACCCCCAGGACCCCCAGGACCCCAGGACCCCCCAGGACCCCCCAGGACCCTCCAGACCTAGGACCCCCCAGGACCCTCCAGGACCCTCCCAGGACCCCCAGGACTCTCCCAGGACCTCCAGACCCCCAGGACCCCCCAGGACCCTCCAGGACCCTCCCAGGACCCCCCCAGGACTTCCAGGACCCTCCAGGACCCTCCCAGGACCCCCCCCAGGACCCTCCAGGACCCTCCCAGGACCCCCCCAGGACCCTCCAGGACCCCCCCCAGGACCCCCCAGGACCCTCCAGGACCCCCAGGACCCTCCAGGACCCTCCCAGGACCCCCCCGGACCCTCCAGGACCCCCCCCAGGACCCTCCAGGACCCCCCCCAGGACCCTCCAGGACCCCCCAGGACCCTCCCAGGACCCCCCCCCAGGACCCTCCAGGACCCTCCCAGGACCCCCCCCTGGACCCTCCAGGACCCCCCCCCCCCCCTGGACCCTCCAGGACCCTCCAGGACCCTCCAGGACCCCCCCCTCCAGGACCCCCCAGGACCCTCCAGGACCCTCCAGGACCCCCCCCAGGACCCTCCAGGACCCCCCCCAGGACCCTCCCAGGACCCCCCCCAGGACCCTCCAGGACCCTCCCAGGACCCCCCCCAGGACCCTCCAGGACCCCCCCCAGGACCCTCCCAGGACCCCCCCCAGGACCCTCCCAGGACCCCCCCCAGGACCCTCCAGGACCCTCCAGGACCCTCCCAGGACCCCCCCCAGGACCCTCCCAGGACCCTCCCAGGACCCCCCCCAGGACCCTCCAGGACCCTCCCAGGACCCCCCCCAGGACCCTCCAGGACCCTCCCAGGACCCCCCCCAGGACTCTCCAGGACCCCCACCCAGGACCCTCCAGGACCCTCCAGGACCCCCCCCAGGACCCTCCAGGACCCTCCCAGGACCCCCCCCAGGACTCTCCAGGACATCTCTTTTTCTGCCTAAACATGTTTACAGAAACCACAGCCATAAACCAGAGCAGGAAGTCAACCATGTATGGGTTACATGACGGTTCATATGTGCAGGGACCATGTGTGCAATTACCATGTGCAGGTACTATATACAGGTACCATGTGTCCAGGTACTATATGTAGGTACCATATACAGGTACCAGGTGTACTGGTACCATGTGTACGTGTACTACTATTCAGGTGCAGGTACCACGTGCATAGGTACCATGTACACAGATATGGTATCATGTGTTGAGGTACCATGTGTACAGGTACTGTGTGTACAGGTACCATGTGTACAGGTAACGTGTGTACAGGTACTATATGTAAGTACCATGTGTACAGGTACCGTGTGTACAGATACCGTGTGTGCAGGTACTGTGTGTACAGGTACTATATGTAGGTACCATGTGTACAAGTACCATACAGGTACTATATGTAGGTACCATGTGTACAGGTACCATGTGCAGTTGATAGTCTGTAGCTTTGAGTTATTTATTTAAATGTTTAATGAGGACGTTGGAAAAGTCCATTGTTTTTGTCTGTTTACAGTGAGCCCTGGTGATGTCACATGTCTCTGTAAAGAGAATCCGGTGTTCATCCACACGCCGGCACCTGATTGGTCTGATTCCGTCTGGCTGCGTCCAATCAGGTGCCGCTGTATTGGACAATGTCTGTTTGATCCACAGACTAATAATGAGTTACTTTAAGGTTTTAAATCTGAATACATTTGATTTGGACTTTAGTCTCTGCACCCACTGCCAGGACCCGGGCTGGGGGCGGAGCCGGGGCTGGGGGCGGAGCCCGGGCTGGGGGCGGAGCCGGGGCTGGGGGCGGGTCGAAAATCTAATAAAATCATGTTGAATTTTTTATAAACCGTTTTACAGTCGTTGATATGAAAGAGCAGAGCTGTCCCCAGGGTCAGACAGGGGGCAGCATCAGGCTGTGGGCAGATCAGCCACAAAGAGCTGAAGAAGATGACATAGTCTGGGATCGCGTCTTTAATTCCGACAGAAGACATGTTTTATTGTCGATGGTAGAGACAGCACGAACAACACGAACAACAGAATGCAAGTGTATTATACAGAGCGTTGGCATGGAGACCTCCAATCAGCAGCTGCCACGGTGCCATGTAGCTTGGCCTTCAGATAGACACAACAAGGGAAAAGTACTGGCTTCTGCACATTGATAGAATTATGAGTTTAACTTTAACAAAAGTTGCTTAAAAGTGTTATGAAATCTCACAGAGCCTAAACATAAAGCCGCAGAGTTAGCTCTGCAGCTAACTCTGCGTTAGCTGCAGAGCTAACTCTGCGTTAGCTGCAGAGCTAACTCTGTGTTAGCTGCAGACATCAGTCCAACCTGTCAGTGTGATGGCCCGCCTCTGCTTACCTTGGCCCGGCCTGCCTCGGCCTGCCTCTGCCTGCCTTGGCCCTAGCTAAGCACAGCATGAACTCTGTGAAATGTATTTATGACGTAATGATTAAAGCGTTTTAATTGAAGGTGTTTTTGATGTTGTATCAGACTCGTGTAGAAGCGTTCATTTTGTATCGCCCTAAATCACTGGAGTAGTTTCTCCAAGGACTTCACAGATGAAGACCGAGGCACCCAGGACCGAGGCTGTGGACCCAGGACCGAGGCTGTGGACCCAGGACCGAGGCTGTGGACCCAGGACCGAGGCTGTGGACCCAGGACCGAGGCTGTGGACCCAGGACCGAGGCTGTGGACCCAGTGTCACAAATACTAGAGGCTGTAGAACCAGAGACATGGGTTTAATGCAGTACAATAAAAATCCAACTAAAGAACGACAACTGTGCACTTTCTCTGCACCATGTGACCTCTGAGGACCATGTGACCTGAGGACCATGTGACCTCTGAGGACCATGTTATTAATACAAGTATTATTTATTTTACCAATTCTCTCTGTGTTCATAAAGTCACCAATTTTGCTGGTTATAAAGTGTTTGTGTCCAGCAGAGGGCGCCATATCACATATTTACACAGAGTAGGTGGTACCAGTAACATGTGCACCTGTCTAACCATGTGTACAGGTACCATGTGACCCTAACCATAGAGCAAGAGGTACATGATGATCAGTTATGTCTGGGTTATGACCATGAGTGGACAATGTGGACCAGAGAGGGACCAGAGAGACCAGAGAGAGACCAGAGAGACCAGAGAGAGACCAGAGAGACAGAGAGAGACCAGAGAGAGACCAGAGAGAGACCAGAGAGAGACCAGAGAGAGAGACCAGAGAGAGACCAGAGAGACCAGAGAGAGACCAGAGAGACCAGAGAGAGACCAGAGAGAGACCAGAGAGAGACCAGAGAGAGACCAGAGAGAGACCAGAGAGAGACCAGAGAGAGACCAGAGAGAGACCAGAGAGAGACCAGAGAGAGACCAGAGAGAGACCAGAGAGAGACCAGAGAGAGAGGTCGTTAGGGTTTTTGCAGATCACTGATTTATTCTACAGGAAACATTAAACCAGAGTCCAACGTCCATAACAGTAGTTAACTACCAGCAGCTCTCTATCCAGGGTGTGCTGAGTCAGAGGTTTGAAATCTGATCGCTGTTTGTCAACCGAAGACCCCCCCGCGCCCCTCCCTCTGACGCCCCCCCGGACGTCCTCCCCCCGCGTCCCTCCCCCCGCGTCCCTCCCCCTGACGTCCTCCCCCCGCCCCCCTCCCTCTGACGCCCCCCCGGACGTCCTCCCCCCGCGTCCCCCCCCCCTCCCCTCCCCCCGCGTCCCTCCCCCTGACGTCCTCCCCCCGCCCCCCTCCCTCTGACGCCCCCCCGGACGTCCTCCCCCCGCGTCCCTCCCCCCTGACGTCCTCCCCCCGCCCCCCTCCCTCTGACGCCCCCCCGGACGTCCTCCCCCTCCCCCCGCCCCCTCTAGTCACTCACGCCTCCACGTCAGCTCGGGGTCCCACCATCACACACCAAACTCCACAAACACAACCGCACTGAGGGGGGAGACTGCACACCGTGGGGGGAGACACCGTGGGGGGAGACACCGTGAGGGAGACAGCATGTCTGCAGTCACGAGACAGGCCCTGGATCCGCGCTGAGAGCGGGTATGCGCTCTCCGGGACGGCGGAAGCAGCAACAGTAAGTTCTTCTGTGCTTTGCTTTGAACTGTTGGTATGGTGTCGGAAAATGCTGCTGATCGCTGAGAACACCCTCCTTCTATTTATACGAAAGGGATCGATCTGCCTCAGGGCGTCGGCAAAACACGAGGAAGAAACGACAATATATGTGAATCACAATCTACCCCTCTCTGGTCTCTCTCTGGTCTCTCTCTGGTCTCTCTCTCTGGTCTCTCTCTCTGGTCTCTCTCTGGTCTCTCTCTCTGGTCTCTCTCTCTGGTCTCTCTCTCTGGTCTCTCTCTCTGGTCTCTCTCTCTGGTCTCTCTCTCTGGTCTCTCTCTCTGGTCTCTCTCTCTGGTCTCTCTCTGGTCTCTCTCTGGTCTCTCTCTCTGGTCTCTCTCTGGTCTCTCTCTGGTCTCTCTCTGGTCTCTCTCTGGTCTCTCTCTCTGGTCTCTCTCTGGTCTCTCTCTGGTCTCTCTCTGGTCTCTCTCTGGTCTCTCTCTGGTCTCTCTCTCTGGTCTCTCTCTGGTCTCTCTCTCTGGTCTCTCTCTGGTCTCTCTCTGGTCTCTCTCTCTGGTCTCTCTCTGGTCTCTCTCTGGTCTCTCTCTCTGGTCTCTCTCTCTGGTCTCTCTCTGGTCTCTCTCTGGTCTCTCTCTGGTCTCTCTCTGGTCTCTCTCTGGTCTCTCTCTCTGGTCTCTCTCTCTCTCTGATCTCTCTCTCTCTGGTCTCTCTCTCTCTCTGATCTCTCTCTCTGGTCTCTCTCTGGTCTCTCTCTCTGGTCTCTCTCTCTCTCTGGTCTCTCTCTCTGGTCTCTCTCTGGTCTCTCTCTGGTCTCTCTCTGGTCTCTCTCTCTGGTCTCTCTCTCTCTCTGGTCTCTCTCTCTGGTCTCTCTCTGGTCTCTCTCTGGTCTCTCTCTGGTCTCTCTCTCTGGTCTCTCTCTGGTCTCTCTCTCTGGTCTCTCTCTGGTCTCTCTCTCTGGTCTCTCTCTGGTCTCTCTCTGGTCTCTCTCTCTGGTCTCTCTCTCTGGTCTCTCTCTGGTCTCTCTCTCTGGTCTCTCTCTGGTCTCTCTCTCTGGTCTCTCTCTCTGGTCTCTCTCTCTCTCTGGTCTCTCTCTCTCTGGTCTCTCTCTGGTCTCTCACTCTGGTCTCTCTCTGGTCTCTCTCTGGTCTCTCTCTGGTCTCTCTCTGGTCTCTCTCTGGTCTCTCTCTCTGGTCTCTCTCTCTGGTCTCTCTCTGGTCTCTCTCTGGTCTCTCTCTGGTCTCTCTCTGGTCTCTCTCTCTGGTCTCTCTCTCTGGTCTCTCTCTCTGGTCTCTCTCTGGTCTCTCTCTGGTCTCTCTCTCTGGTCTCTCTCTCTCTCTGGTCTCTCTCTCTCTGGTCTCTCTCTGGTCTCTCACTCTGGTCTCTCTCTGGTCTTCACTCTGGTCTCTCTCTGGTCTCTCTCTGGTCTCTCTCTGGTCTCTCTCTGGTCTCTCTCTGGTCTCTCTCTCTGGTCTCTCTCTGGTCTCTCTCTCTGGTCTCTCTCTGGTCTCTCTCTGGTCTCTCTCTGGTCTCTCTCTGGTCTCTCTCTGGTCTCTTCTCTCTGGTCTCTCTCTCTGGTCTCTCTCTGGTCTCTCTCTCTGGTCTCTCTCTCTGGTCTCTCTCTGGTCTCTCTCTGGTCTCTCTCTCTGGTCTCTCTCTCTGGTCTCTCTCTCTGGTCTCTCTCTGGTCTCTCTCTCTGGTCTCTCTCTCTGGTCTCTCTCTGGTCTCTCTCTGTCTCTCTCTCTGGTCTCTCTCTCTCTCTGATCTCTCTCTCTCTGGTCTCTCTCTCTCTCTGATCTCTCTCTCTCTGGTCTCTCTCTCTCTGGTCTCTCTCTAACCCTTCCTCTCTCTCCCTCCCCCTCGGCCTCAGGAGCTGTTCAGTCTGCCAGTAGTTCTTAACTCTCAACAATCCGGTTTTGTGTCATTCTCTCTGAAACTGTCTCTGGCACTCCCCCCTCCCCCTCTCCCTCCCCCCTCCCCTCTGAGCTGGTTATCTCAGAGCGCCCCTCCCCCACAAACTCAATATACATGTCTCGGTATACATACTGTGTCTCAGTATACATACTGTGTCTCAGTATACATACTGTGTCTCAGTATACATACTGTGTCTCAGTATACATACTGTGTCTCAGTATACATACTCTGTCTCAGTATACATACTGTGTCTCAGTATACATACTGTGTCTCAGTATACATACACTGTCTCAGTATACATACTGTCTCAGTATACATACTGTCTCAGTATACATACACTGTCTCAGTATACACACTGTCTCAGTATACATACTGTCTCAGTATACACACTGTCTCAGTATACACACTGTCTCAGTATACATACTCTGTCTCCGTATACATACTGTGTCTCAGTATACATACTCTGTCTCCGTATACATACTGTCTCAGTATACATACACTGTCTCAGTATACACACTGTCTCAGTATACATACTGTCTCAGTATACACACTGTCTCAGTATACATACTGTCTCAGTATACACACTGTCTCAGTATACACACTGTCTCAGTATACACACTGTCTCAGTATACATACACTGTCTCAGTATACATACACTGTCTCAGTATACATACTGTCTCAGTATACATACTGTCTCAGTATACACACTGTCTCAGTATACATACACTGTCTCAGTATACATACTGTCTCAGTATACATACACTGTCTCAGTATACATACTCTGTCTCCGTATACATACTCTGTCTCCGTATACATACTGTCTCAGTATACATACACTGTCTCAGTATACATACACTGTCTCAGTATACATACTCTGTCTCCGTATACATACTCTGTCTCAGTATACATACTCTGTCTCCGTATACATACTCTGTCTCAGTATACATACACTGTCTCAGTATACATACACTGTCTCAGTATACATACTCTGTCTCAGTATACATACACTGTCTCAGTATACATACTCTGTCTCAGTATACATACACTGTCTCAGTATACATACACTGTCTCAGTATACATACTGTCTCAGTATACATACACTGTCTCAGTATACATACTCTGTCTCCGTATACATACTCTGTCTCCGTATACATACTGTCTCAGTATACATACACTGTCTCAGTATACATACTGTCTCAGTATACATACTCTGTCTCCGTATACATACTCTGTCTCAGTATACATACTCTGTCTCCGTATACATACTCTGTCTCCGTATACATACACTGTCTCAGTATACATACTCTGTCTCCGTATACATACTCTGTCTCCGTATACATACTGTCTCAGTATACATACTGTCTCAGTATACACACACTGTCTCAGGTACACATGAGCTACAGCCATTATCACAGGTACATGTATGTGCTACAGCCATTATCACAGGTACATGTATGTGCTACAGCCATTATCACAGGTACACGTATGTGCTACAGCCATTATCACAGGTACACGTATGTGCTACAGCCATTACAGCCACGGACATACAAACCTACATCAATGATAAATATAGGCATACATGTAGGCCTACATGTAGGTGGCGTCTGCGGCGTGTGGCGTCTGCTGCGTGTAGCGTCTGGGGTTAGGGTTAGGGTTGCTGCCTACATGTATGCATACAGGTAAGCATACATGTAGGCCTACATGTAGGCATACAGGTAGGTGGCGTCTGCGGCGTGTGGCGTCTGCTGCGTGTAGCGTCTGGGGTTAGGGTTAGGGTTAGGGTTGCTGCCTACATGTATGCATACAGGTAAGCATACATGTAGGCCTACATGTAGGCATACAGGTAGGTGGCGTCTGCGGCGTGTGGCGTCTGCTGCGTGTAGCGTCTGGGGTTAGGGTTAGGGTTAGGGTTGCTGCCTACATGTATGCATACAGGTAAGCATACATGTAGGCCTACATGTAGGCATACAGGTAGGTGGCGTCTGCGGCGTGTGGCGTCTGCTGCGTGTAGCGTCTGGGGTTAGGGTTAGGGTTAGGGTTGCTGCCTACATGTATGCATACAGGTAAGCATACATGTAGGCCTACATGTAGGCATACAGGTAGTCATGTATGTGTCGTGGTGTAAAGTTCCTCTGCCCCCTACTGGCGGGCGGTAGAACTACATGGTTTTTGCATTTGTAGAAGGACCTGGTCCTTTCTGTTCATATCAGCGTCTGTGGCGTGTAGCGTCTGCGGCGTCTGTGGCATCTGCTGCGTCTGCTGCGTCTGTGGCGTGTGGCGTCTGCGGCGTCTGTGGCATCTGCTGCGTCTGCGGCGTCTGCTGCGTCTGTGGCGTGTGGCGTCTGCGGCGTCTGTGGCATCTGCTGCGTCTGCTGCGTCTGTGGCGTGTGCTGCGTCTGCTGCATCTGCGGCGTCTGCGGCCTCTGCGGCCTCTGCTGCATCTGCTGCGTCTGCGGCGTCTGCGGCCTCTGCTGCGTCTGCTGCGTCTGCTGCATCTGCTGCGTCTGCTGCATCTGCTGCGTCTGCAGCCTGACCCTCCTCCTCTTCCTTTGGAAGCCTAGTGTATACGCGCTGCTTACGTTAGCGGTTGCGGTGGACCTCCGCAAGCACAATTTAATTTATACTCCTTGCGGAGTTTTGAGGAGAATGTTGTAATCCCACAACCAACCACATGATGGCGATCTCACAGGAGTTTAGAAACCAAAGCGGTCTCATTTACGCTGCTACTTTCTCCTCTTCAGAACAAACAGAGCTGTTTGAGATCATTACATGTGTTTCTACTGTAGGTTTATGTGACCGTTCTAAACTCATCGTTTCAACTCATTTAACTGTGATGAATAAAGACACAGTTCTGTTGGAAACATAGTTATTATTAAATAGTTTTCATCACAAACAGCAAAACAATAAAAGTGGTAAATATCTGAGACAAACATGAACAATTTATAAGTGCAGGAGGAATGGAACAGACGCAGCTACAATTCAAACAAGACAGGACCAGAGCAAAACAAACGACTGCACAGTTTATAAGTTAGATACAGTACCTTGCGAAAGTATTCGGCCCCCTTGAACCTTTCAACATTTCGCCACATTTAAGGCTTCAAACATAAAGATATAAAAATTAAATTTTTTGTCAAGAATCCACAACAAGTGGGACACAATCGTGAAGTGGAACGAAATTTATTGGATAATTTTAACTTTTTTAACAAATATA
Organism: Knipowitschia caucasica; assembly: GCA_964034765.1. Lineage (NCBI taxonomy): Eukaryota > Metazoa > Chordata > Actinopteri > Gobiiformes > Gobiidae > Knipowitschia > Knipowitschia caucasica. The sequence continues at coordinate 18,574 of OZ035824.1, read as the reverse complement.
AAACTGGAAAGTGGGGCGTGCAATATTATTCGGCCCCCTTGCGCTAATACTTTGTAGCGCCACCTTTTGCTGCAATTACAGCTGAAAGTTTCTTGGGGTATGTCTCTATCAGTTTTGCACATCGAGAGACTGGAATTCTTGCCCATTCTTCCTTGCAAAACAGCTGGAGCTCAGTGAGGTTGGATGGAGAGCGTTTGTGAACAGCAGTCTTCAGCTCTTTCCACAGATTCTGGATTGGATTCAGGTCTGGACTTTGACTTGGCCATTCTAACACCTGGATACGTCTATTTGTGAACCATTCCATTGTAGATTTGGCTTTATGTTTTGGATCATTGTCCTGTTGGAAGATAAATCTCCGTCCCAGTCTCAGGTCTTTTGCAGACTCCAACAGGTTTTCTTCCAGAATGGTCCTGTATTTGGCTCCATCCATCTTCCCATCAATGTTAGCCATCTTCCCTGTCCCTGCTGAAGAAAAGCAGGCCCAAAGCATGATGCTGCCACCACCATGTTTGACAGTGGGGATGGTGTGTTCAGGGTGATGAGCTGTGTTGCTTTTACGACAAACATATCGTTTTGCATTGTGGCCAAAAAGTTTGATTTTGGTTTCATCTGACCAGAGCACCTTCTTCCACATGTTTGGTGTGTCTCCCAGGTGGCTTGTGGCAAACTTTAAACCAGACTTTTTATGGATATCTTTGAGAAATGGCTTTCTTCTTGCCACTCTTCCATAAAGGCCAGATTTGTGCAGTGCACGACTGATTGTTGTCCTATGGACAGACTCTCCCACCTCAGCTGTAGTTATCTGCAGTTCATCCAGAGTGATCATGGGCCTCTTGGCTGCATCTCTGATCAGTCTTCTCCTTGTTTGAGATGAAAGTTTGGAGGGACGGCCGGGTCTTGGTAGATTTGCAGTGGTCTGATACTCCTTCCATTTCAATATAATTGCTTGCACAGTGCTCCTTGAGATGTTTAAAGCTTGGGAAATCTTTTTGTATCCAAATCCGGCTTTAAACTTCTCCACAACAGTATCTCGGACCTGCCTGGTGTGTTCCTTTGTCTTCATGGTTCTCTCTGCACTTTAAACAGAACCCTGAGACTATCAAAGAGCAGGTGCATTTATACGGAGACTTGATTACACACAGGTACATTCTATTTATCATCATCAGTCATTTAGGACAACATTGGATCATTCAAAGATCCTCACTGAACTTCTGGACTGAGTTTGCTGCACTGAAAGTAAAGGGGCCCAATAATATTGCAGGCCCCATGTTAACGCTGGTTCAGCCACGGTTTCTCCTTCGATGATAAATGGACACTACAAATTCTGCTTAGATATATAAAAAGGTTTAATATATAAAAGACAGGTTACAGGATACAGACAAATGGCAGACTGGTTGCTCCAGTCTGGGCCCTGCTCCCTGGAAAGCCAAAAGCAAAAGACCCCTGCTTCAGGAACAGGCTATCGATGATAAGCACACAGTCACATGACCATGATAATTGAAGACATATGTCTCAACATCCTTAGGTGAAGACAATACTTCTCTGTTCAGGACACACAAATAGCCCCTGTGTGAGTAAGCCTGAGGCTACTCTCATGGGGCTTTCAGACCGAAAACGCTGAAACGCAGCAGCCCAGCTTACCAGACGCGCATTCTCTAGTTTTCAGACGCAGAGGCTTGCACACCGCCAAACGACGCACGAACACAAGCACGCCCGCCTCACTACACTTCCGCCGGAAGCGTGAGGCGTATGGGCGGGCTTTCCATATTCACAACAACTCAACAAGATGGCGACGCACATAGCCAGGTTTCCCCGAAAGAAACTGACTGCATTTCTGTTCTTTGTCACCATTTTGTTAGCGCTAATACATTTTTGCCTTACTTGAAGTGTTGTTTCTGTTTAATGTATGTTTTAATTTAAAATGCTTTAGGTAAACACTTACAGCTAACGAGACGTGAAGTCAAGTTAAAAGTTGTTCATAGTACCTAGTTTTGTTTTGAAACGTTACTCTATGATCCTTCTTATTCAGCCCTGATTATAGGCAATGTCAAATCAGACATTTAGCTTTGGAATGGAATGGTTCACTAGTGGAAAATAAAGTACCACATACTTTGATTAGTCCATTCGTACCTTTTCTCGTGCACAGTCATAGAGAATATTGTGCATGAGAAATACTCTGTTTAACACACACCACATTAAAGATAGAGTATTAATTTTTTAATATTAGAAACTGCGATCATGTAAATAGACTTTATGTAGGTGAGTTCAGAATATTATTTTGGTTCCCTAGTACTCCAATTGATATTACTAAAACCCTTACTGTTTGTGCGAGTATGGCAGATATTAACATTGGGCCCTCAACATTTGTTATCGTCATATAAAGACATTCCTCTGTACTTTAATTTGGTAACATGTTAGTACGCGCCTTATATTACCTGAGCTTTGGAGAATTCTACAATGTGAAGTTGCTGTTCCCTTATCCTTACTTGCTTAATCATAATACAGTGTAATTAAACTGTTTAAAACGACCCTTGATTTAGGGCCGTTTTCACGCCATCTAGTGACCAATGTAGCATACAACAGTAAACAACCGTAGCATATCACAGAGACAAGAGAAAGTAATGGCTGCCCGAGGAGATAAGGCTCGCACCATCAGTATCCTCTTTTAAATCTCTTCTTAAAACCCACTTTTATCAAACAGCTTTTAACTGTTAGTTTTAAACTTCCGATGCTGTATTTTATTGTCTGCTTTGTCTTTGTTGAGTCTCTTTTGTGTTTTGCTCTGTTTGCTTTGTGTTTCTGTATCTAATTATTTTGACCTTGCATTATGACTGTTTTTATTGTTTATCATGCTGACTGTGCAGCGCTTTGTAAACACTGTTTTTAAAAGTGCTATATAAATAAAGATTATTATTAAACATTGAACAAACCTTGTTCCCTCATCAACCAGGTGCTAAGGGCTGAAACAAACTATAGACATTTTTTGTACTCGCCTTATACATTCTCAGAGCTGTGGAGAATTCTACAATGTCACTATATATGCTGTAAAGGGCCAAAGTAAATTTTCTATCTGCTCATTTATTCTGTAATGTATGGTTCTTCTACAACTACGCCTCTTAATGACAAGATTAAAAAGAACCTAGGAAATGTATCTACATAGACACAAGAGATTCACACAACACTTTTATTTACATATATACACAATTGCATGGAGTGAGGTCACTGCACATTGGATGGTGGCGCATTTTCCTTCTCTGCAAGTTCCTTGTAAATTATGTTTGAAAACCTCCGTTTGATTCGGTAACGGGCCTGGGGCTCCAATTTCCCAAGTAGAGGGACCAGACTGTCCACAAACAGCTGATCCTCTGATTTCTGTGGTGAGCCCTGATGAGAGTTCTGCTGGAGTGCAGAGAGCAGCTCTCTCTCATAAGGCGATATTGGAGGATCAGCCTTCTTGCTCCTCTTCCGTTTTGGCTCTGTTGAACAGGAGGAAATACATCTTTAGAAATTGCACACTACGGACAACAGATATAACTGGTCGCAGACGTGAACCAAGTATATGATATGTGATGCTAACCTGGAGGTGTTTCCTGGGGGAACAGAAGCCTTGGGTGGTATGGAGAGGCAGGGATAGTGGCGTCGGATGTCCCCGACGCAGGAGATGACACCCTCATGTCTTCTGTAAATGCATTGTCATTTTAGTAAACATAGCAGTTGTCTGCAAGTATACAATGTATGTAATGTAATATATAGAGAAGAAAAACTTCTATAAAAACTTCAATTACAGAAAGCAATACCATTGCAGATATGGCCATTGTATAGCATGACGTGATATAAATTTCATATAGTCAAATGTCCCCATTTCAACCCAGTACAAACCTTCAGGTCGCGCAGAGGCCTCATCGACAGGGGGTCCTTCCTCCACCCTACCCATATTGCTGGTGGTGGGGCGCGGGGTAATGGGAGGGTCGAGGAACGAAAGGGCACTTGCGTACCTCCACTTCGCGGTCCCCGCTGCAGAGCCACTCCTCTGTACGTCTTTCTTCCGTTTCATATAAGTGTCACGTAGTGACCGCCATCGCTTCTTGCAAAATTCGACTGCAAAGAATCAGATACTAGTCAGAATTTCCCCTCGAAAAACTAGCATAAACAAGAACCAATTTACGAATGAATGATACTGAAAAAACTTACCAGGGAGGTTGAGCTGCTGCGCAATGGCCTTCCATGCCGAATCTTTCTTAGCTCTGTCGCTATATTCAGGAATGGAGACTTTCCACAATTCTGGAAAGTTTGTAACAGCGACAATGAGACTATCCACAGCCTGATCCTCCATGTTTAAATGACCGGTTCCTGGCTCACAATGGGGAAAATATACGCTGTGTAGTGGCGTGATTACGTCAGTGGTGTGCGTGCTCTCTGATTGGTCGCTGCACGAACATCGCGAGGAAAAGTTGAGCGGGATCCATCTCCTGTGGGCGTTCATTTTCCGCTCCTTCTCCTCCCCTCTGACTTTCCCGCCAAGTCCGTGCGTTTCTACTGGGCGGTCCGTGCGTGTGTGCCGAGAGGTCCGTGCAATGCGACGCTGAAACGCGACTCCCCATTGACTTTGCATTGAACGCAGACGCAACGACTGTCCCGGTCTGAAAGCACCATAAACAGATGCTTTCTTGTGTTCTTGCCTTAATTTAACTTCCTGTGTTTAATGGCTGGGGGATGGTTCCACACATTCTTCACTCTGCTTACTACTAGTTTTTAGATCCTAGACTAAACGTTACATTTATTAATATGATAATAACACAATAACATACTCCATTGACACCCCACTTTTCAGTTTTTTATTTGTTAAAGTTTAAATTATCCAATAAATTTCGTTCCACTTCACGATTGTGTCCCACTTGTTGTTGATTCATGACAAAAAATTCAAATGTATATCTTTATGTTTGAAGACTGAAATGTGGCGAAAGGTTCAAGGGGCCGAATACTTATACACTGTATAAGTTATATATATGTTATATATATGTTAGATAGTCCACAGTCTCCTGTATATCAGGCTCTGAGCCCAAACTGCTTTTCCTTGGAAGCACAAAGCTCTCTGCTCCATAGTGCCTCGTCCATGCTCCTGCTGCAGCCGCTCCGTGCTTCCTTCCAAAACACACACACGGACCAATCACAGCGGAGCTTCTCTCACACACGGACCAATCACAGCGGAGCTTCTCTCACACACGGACCAATCACAGCGGAGCTTCTCTCACACACGGACCAATCACAGCGGAGCTTCTCTCACACACGGACCAATCACAGCGGAGCTTCTCTCACACACGGACCAATCACAGCGGAGCTTCTCTCACACACGGACCAATCACAGCGGAGCTTCTCTCACACACGGACCAATCACAGCGGAGCTTTCTTGCGGCGACCCTTACGTAGTTAGAACATGTCGATGCTGCGCGGCAGGCGACGTAAGAGAGAGACCGGACCCTGGTCCTCCTCCAGAGACCAAGGCAAGGCAAGTTTATTTATATAGCACAATTCATACACAAGGCAACTCAAAGTGCTGAACAAAACAAGAAAGTATTAAAATCATAAATTATCACAGAACATTAAAAAGAAAGATAAAAATATAAAATCCCTCAGTTGTAGCACAGTTAAACAGAACTGTCTTTAACCTGGTTTTAAACATTGTCAGAGAGGAGGCCTGTCTCACATCTTCAGGAAGACTGTTCCAGATTTTAGCAGCATGAATCTGAAAAGCAGCCTCCCCATGTTTAGTTCTGACTCTGGCACTAACAGGAGTCCAGTCCCTGTGCTCCTCAGAGTCCCAGCAGGAGTCCAGTCCCTGTGCTCCTCAGAGTCCCAGCAGGAGTCCAGTCCCTGTGCTCCTCAGAGTCCCAGCAGGAGTCCAGTCCCTGTGCTCCTCAGAGTCCCAGCAGGAGTCCAGTCCCTGTGCTCCTCAGAGTCCCAGCAGGAGTCCAGTCCCTGTGCTCCTCAGAGTCCCAGCAGGAGTCCAGTCCCTGTGCTCCTCAGAGTCCCAGCAGGAGTCCAGTCCCTGTGCTCCTCAGAGTCCCAGCAGGAGTCCAGTCCCTGTGCTCCTCAGAGTCCCAGCAGGAGTCCAGTCCCTGTGCTCCTCAGAGTCCCAGCAGGAGGCCAGTCCCTGTGCTCCTCAGAGTCCCAGCAGGAGTCCAGTCCCTGTGCTCCTCAGAGTCCCAGCAGGAGTCCAGTCCCTGTGCTCCTCAGAGTCCCAGCAGGAGTCCAGTCCCTGTGCTCCTCAGAGTCCCAGCAGGAGTCCAGTCCCTGTGCTCCTCAGAGTCCCAGCAGGAGTCCAGTCCCTGTGCTCCTCAGAGTCCCAGCAGGAGTCCAGTCCCTGTGCTCCTCAGAGTCCCAGCAGGAGGCCAGTCCCTGTGCTCCTCAGAGTCCCAGCAGGAGTCCAGTCCCTGTGCTCCTCAGAGTCCCAGCAGGAGTCCAGTCCCTGTGCTCCTCAGAGTCCCAGCAGGAGTCCAGTCCCTGTGCTCCTCAGAGTCCCAGCAGGAGGCCAGTCCCTGTGCTCCTCAGAGTCCCAGCAGGAGTCCAGTCCCTGTGCTCCTCAGAGTCCCAGCAGGAGTCCAGTCCCTGTGCTCCTCAGAGTCCCAGCAGGAGTCCAGTCCCTGTGCTCCTCAGAGTCCCAGCAGGAGTCCAGTCCCTGTGCTCCTCAGAGTCCCAGCAGGAGTCCAGTCCCTGTGCTCCTCAGAGTCCCAGCAGGAGTCCAGTCCCTGTGCTCCTCAGAGTCCCAGCAGGAGTCCAGTCCCTGTGCTCCTCAGAGTCCCAGCAGGAGTCCAGTCCCTGTGCTCCTCAGAGTCCCAGCAGGAGGCCAGTCCCTGTGCTCCTCAGAGTCCCAGCAGGAGTCCAGTCCCTGTGCTCCTCAGAGTCCCAGCAGGAGTCCAGTCCCTGTGCTCCTCAGAGTCCCAGCAGGAGTCCAGTCCCTGTGCTCCTCAGAGTCCCAGCAGGAGTCCAGTCCCTGTGCTCCTCAGAGTCCCAGCAGGAGTCCAGTCCCTGTGCTCCTCAGAGTCCGGGCTGGTTCATATGGGACTAACATGTCACTAATATATTTTGGTGCGAGGCCATGGAGAGACTTGTAACAAGCAGAGCTGTTTTAAAGTCTATTCTCTGAGCCACAGGAAGCCAGTGCAGAGACCTGAGGACTGGACTAATGTGGTCGTACTTCCTGGTTCTAGTCAGGACTAATGTGGTCGTACTTCCTGTTTCTAGTCAGGACTAATGTGGTCGTACTTCCTGGTTCTAGTCAGGACTAATGTGGTCGTACTTCCTGGTTCTAGTCAGGACTAATGTGGTCGTACTTCCTGGTTCTAGTCAGGACTAATGTGGTCGTACTTCCTGGTTCTAGTCAGGACTAATATGGTCGTACTTCCTGGTTCTAGTCAGGACTAATGTGGTCGTACTTCCTGGTTCTAGTCAGGACTAATGTGGTCGTACTTCCTGGTTCTAGTCAGGACTAATGTGGTCGTACTTCCTGGTTCTAGTCAGGACTAATGTGGTCGTACTTCCTGGTTCTAGTCAGGACTAATATGGTCGTACTTCCTGGTTCTAGTCAGGACTAATGTGGTCGTACTTCCTGGTTCTAGTCAGGACTAATGTGGTCGTACTTCCTGGTTCTAGTCAGGACTAATGTGGTCGTACTTCCTGGTTCTAGTCAGGACTAATATGGTCGTACTTCCTGGTTCTAGTCAGGACTAATGTGGTCGTACTTCCTGGTTCTAGTCAGGACTAATATGGTCGTACTTCCTGGTTCTAGTCAGGACTAATGTGGTCGTACTTCCTGGTTCTAGTCAGGACTAATGTGGTCGTACTTCCTGGTTCTAGTCAGGACTAATGTGGTCGTACTTCCTGGTTCTAGTCAGGACTAATATGGTCGTACTTCCTGGTTCTAGTCAGGACATAAATATGGTCGTACTTCCTGGTTCTAGTCAGGACTAATGTGGTCGTACTTCCTGGTTCTAGTCAGGACTAATATGGTCGTACTTCCTGGTTCTAGTCAGGACTAATATGGTCGTACTTCCTGGTTCTAGTCAGGACTAATGTGGTCGTACTTCCTGGTTCTAGTCAGGACTAATATGGTCGTACTTCCTGGTTCTAGTCAGGACTAATATGGTCGTACTTCCTGGTTCTAGTCAGGACTAATGTGGTCGTACTTCCTGGTTCTAGTCAGGACTAATGTGGTCGTACTTCCTGGTTCTAGTCAGGACTAATGTGGTCGTACTTCCTGGTTCTAGTCAGGACTAATGTGGTCGTACTTCCTGGTTCTAGTCAGGACTAATGTGGTCGTACTTCCTGGTTCTAGTTCGTAGAGTAGAGTAGGGTAGAGTAGAGTAGGGTAGGGTAGAGTTGAGTAGAGTAGGGTAGGGTAGAGTTGAGTAGAGTAGGGTAGAGTAGAGTAGGGTAGGGTAGGGTAGAGTTGAGTAGGGTAGGGTAGGGTAGAGTTGAGTAGTGTAGAGTAGAGTAGGGTAGAGTAGGGTAGGGTAGAGTAGGGTAGGGTAGAGTATAGCCTCAGAATATGACCTACACTCATTTACCTGCCTCTGTCTCTTCTTCGGTGGTTTCCTCCGGTCGCACCAACTCCCAGTCGCTGAACTCATCGCTGCTTTCCTCTTTTACTTTGAAGGAGCCGTTGCCTTCTTGTTTTACCTTGGCTTTTATTTTGAAATCCTCCTCACTCTCTCTCATCCCTGACTCTTCCTCCTGACAGCTCTCCTGGGTTTCTCCCTCGGCACAAAGCTTCTCTGAGACACTGGCTTTTATTTTGAAGGAGACCTCTTTCTCTCCCTCTTCTTCCACTTCCTCTTCTTTCATTTTGAATCCGTTCTCTCGTCTGGCATCTCCTCTTTTAGTCCGAGCTCTGATTGTGAAACTCTCTTTAGTGTCTCGCTCCCTTCTGCTTTTTATGTGGACTTTTATTTTGGCGGTGTCTTCCTTCTCCCTGCATCTCTGTTCCTGTGGCCTGTCCTCTCTTATTTTGAAAGGGCCGTCTCTGCGCAGCCCCCTCCTCAGGATGCCGGTGATGTCGCCGGTGAAGATGGCGAGCTCGTTCTTGAACAGGTCCAGGTCGTCTCTGAGGACGTTCAGCTGTGAGCGCTCTGACCCTGGGCCTTTGACCTCTTTCTCTTTGAACACGTTCAGGAAGTCCTTCTTCATGAGGCCCACGGCACCGCTCAGCCTTTTATCCCTAGGTCCTGACTGACAGGAGGCGGGGCTTATGTCCCTGGGTCTGGACTGACAGGAGGCGGGGCTTATGTCCCTGGGTCTGGACTGACAGGAGGCGGGGCTTATGTCCCTGGGTTCTGACTGACAGGAGGCGGGGCTTATGTCCCTGGGTCTGGACTGACAGGAGGCGGGGCTTATGTCCCTGGGTCTGGACTGACAGGAGGCGGGGCTTATGTCCCTGGGTCCTGACTGACAGGAGGCGGGGCTTATGTCCCTGGGTTCTGACTGACAGGAGGCGGGGCTTATGTCCCTGGGTTCTGACTGACAGGAGGCGGGGCTTATGTCCCTGGGTTCTGACTGACAGGAGGCGGGGCTTATGTCCCTGGGTCTGGACTGACAGGAGGCGGGGCTTATGTCCCTGGGTCCAGACTGACAGGAGGCGGGGCTTATGTCGCTGGGTCCTGACTGACAGGAGGCGGGGCTTATGTCCCTGGGTCCTGACTGACAGGAGGCGGGGCTTTTGTCCCTGGGTTCTGACTGACAGGAGGCGGGGCTTATGTCGCTGGGTTCTGACTGACAGGAGGCGGGGCTTATGTCCCTGGGGCTGGACTGACAGGAGGCGGGGTTTATGTCCCTGGGTTCTGACTGACAGGAGGCGGGGCTTATGTCCCTGGGTCTGGACTGACAGGAGGCGGGGCTTATGTCGCTGGGTCTGGACTGACAGGAGGCGGGGCTTATGTCCCTGGGTCCTGACTGACAGGAGGCGGGGCTTATGTCCCTGGATCTGGACTGACAGGAGGCGGGGTTTATGTCCCTGGGTTCTGACTGACAGGAGGCGGGGCTTATGTCCCTGGGTCTGGACTGACAGGAGGCGGGGTTTATGTCCCTGGGTTCTGACTGACAGGAGGCGGGGCTTATGTCCCTGGGTCTGGACTGACAGGAGGCGGGGCTTATGTCGCTGGGTCTGGACTGACAGGAGGCGGGGCTTATGTCCCTGGGTCCTGACTGACAGGAGGCGGGGCTTATGTCCCTGGATCTGGACTGACAGGAGGCGGGGTTTATGTCCCTGGGTTCTGACTGACAGGAGGCGGGGCTTATGTCCCTGGGTCTGGACTGACAGGAGGCGGGGTTTATGTCCCTGGGTTCTGACTGACAGGCTCTGGAGGCGGGGCTTATGTCCCTGGGTTCTGACTGACAGGCTCTGGAGGCGGGGCTTATGTCCCTGGGTTCTGACTGACAGGCTCTGGAGGCGGGGCTTATGTCCCTGGGTTCTGACTGACAGGCTATGGGGGCGGGGCCTGGGTCTGTGTCTGTTTCCGCGACATTCGAGGATGAACTCATTTCAAACTGAAAACCAGAGAAAGAAGTTAATGATTGACTTTTGTCGTGTTCTGAGTTCTTCTGTTGACTTCATGTGACTTCAGTGAGCGGCGGACATGTTGGGTTTGGATCAGGTGACTTCAGTGAGCGGCGGACATGTTGGGTTTGGATCATGTGACTTCAGTGAGCGGCGGACATGTTGGGTTTGGATCATGTGACTTCAGTGAGCGGCGGACATGTTGGGTTTGGATCATGTGACTTCAGTGAGCGGCGGACATGTTGGGTTTGGATCATGTGACTTCAGTGAGCGGCGGACATGTTGGGTTTGGATCATGTGACTTCAGTGAGCGGCGGACATGTTGGGTTTGGATCATGTGACTTCAGTGAGCGGCGGACATGTTGGGTTTGGATCATGTGACTTCAGTGAGCGGCGGACATGTTGGGTTTGGATCATGTGACTTCAGTGAGCGGCGGACATGTTGGGTTTGGATCATGTGACTTCAGTGAGCGGCGGACATGTTGGGTTTGGATCATGTGACTTCAGTGAGCGGCGGACATGTTGGGTTTGGATCATGTGACTTCAGTGAGCGGCGGACATGTTGGGTTTGGATCATGTGACTTCAGTGAGCGGCGGACATGTTGGGTTTGGATCATGTGACTTCAGTGAGCGGCGGACATGTTGGGTTTGGATCATGTGACTTCAGTGAGCGGCGGACATGTTGGGTTTGGATCATGTGACTTCAGTGAGCGGCGGACATGTTGGGTTTGGATCATGTGACTTCAGTGAGCGGCGGACATGTTGGGTTTGGATCATGTGACTTCAGTGAGCGGCGGACATGTTGGGTTTGGATCATGTGACTTCAGTGAGCGGCGGACATGTTGGGTTTGGATCATGTGACTTCAGTGAGCGGCGGACATGTTGGGTTTGGATCATGTGACTTCAGTGAGCGGCGGACATGTTGGGTTTGGATCATGTGACTTCAGTGAGCGGCGGACATGTTGGGTTTGGATCATGTGACTTCAGTGAGCGGCGGACATGTTGGGTTTGGATCATGTGACTTCAGTGAGCGGCGGACATGTTGGGTTTGGATCATGTGACTTCAGTGAGCGGCGGACATGTTGGGTTTGGATCAGGTGACTTCAGTGAGCGGCGGACATGTTGGGTTTGGATCATGTGACTTCAGTGAGCGGCGGACATGTTGGGTTTGGATCATGTGACTTCAGTGAGCGGCGGACATGTTGGGTTTGGATCATGTGACTTCAGTGAGCGGCGGACATGTTGGGTTTGGATCATGTGACTTCAGTGAGCGGCGGACATGTTGGGTTTGGATCAGGTGACTTCAGTGAGCGGCGGACATGTTGGGTTTGGATCATGTGACTTCAGTGAGCGGCGGACATGTTGGGTTTGGATCATGTGACTTCAGTGAGCGGCGGACATGTTGGGTTTGGATCATGTGACTTCAGTGAGCGGCGGACATGTTGGGTTTGGATCATGTGACTTCAGTGAGCGGCGGACATGTTGGGTTTGGATCATGTGACTTCAGTGAGCGGCGGACATGTTGGGTTTGGATCATGTGACTTCAGTGAGCGGCGGACATGTTGGGTTTGGATCATGTGACTTCAGTGAGCGGCGGACATGTTGGGTTTGGATCATGTGACTTCAGTGAGCGGTGGACATGTTGGGTTTGGATCATGTGACTTCAGTGAGCGGCGGACATGTTGGGTTTGGATCATGTGACTTCAGTGAGCGGCGGACATGTTGGGTTTGGATCATGTGACTTCAGTGAGCGGCGGACATGTTGGGTTTGGATCATGTGACTTCAGTGAGCGGCGGACATGTTGGGTTTGGATCATGTGACTTCAGTGAGCGGCGGACATGTTGGGTTTGGATCATGTGACTTCAGTGAGCGGCGGACATGTTGGGTTTGGATCATGTGACTTCAGTGAGCGGCGGACATGTTGGGTTTGGATCATGTGACTTCAGTGAGCGGCGGACATGTTGGGTTTGGATCATGTGACTTCAGTGAGCGGCGGACATGTTGGGTTTGGATCATGTGACTTCAGTGAGCGGCGGACATGTTGGGTTTGGATCATGTGACTTCAGTGAGCGGCGGACATGTTGGGTTTGGATCATGTGACTTCAGTGAGCGGCGGACATGTTGGGTTTGGATCAGGTGACTTCAGTGAGCGGCGGACATGTTGGGTTTGGATCATGTGACTTCAGTGAGCGGCGGACATGTTGGGTTTGGATCATGTGACTTCAGTGAGCGGCGGACATGTTGGGTTTGGATCATGTGACTTCAGTGAGCGGCGGACATGTTGGGTTTGGATCATGTGACTTCAGTGAGCGGCGGACATGTTGGGTTTGGATCATGTGACTTCAGTGAGCGGCGGACATGTTGGGTTTGGATCATGTGACTTCAGTGAGCGGCGGACATGTTTCAGGAGCGGCGAATGTTTGGATCATGTGACTTCAGTGAGCGGCGGACATGTTGGGTTTGGATCATGTGACTTCAGTGAGCGGCGGACATGTTGGGTTTGGATCATGTGACTTCAGTGAGCGGCGGACATGTTGGGTTTGGATCATGTGACTTCAGTGAGCGGCGGACATGTTGGGTTTGGATCATGTGACTTCAGTGAGCGGCGGACATGTTGGGTTTGGATCATGTGACTTCAGTGAGCGGCGGACATGTTGGGTTTGGATCATGTGACTTCAGTGAGCGGCGGACATGTTGGGTTTGGATCATGTGACTTCAGTGAGCGGCGGACATGTTGGGTTTGGATCAGGTGACTTCAGTGAGCGGCGGACATGTTGGGTTTGGATCATGTGACTTCAGTGAGCGGCGGACATGTTGGGTTTGGATCATGTGACTTCAGTGAGCGGCGGACATGTTGGGTTTGGATCATGTGACTTCAGTGAGCGGCGGACATGTTGGGTTTGGATCATGTGACTTCAGTGAGCGGCGGACATGTTGGGTTTGGATCATGTGCAGGAATATCTGAGTCTAAAATGCGTCACGTTAAAGATGGAGTAAAGCTAAAGAAGTACTGTGCATTTTTTGGATCATGATCAGGTATAACATGCCATTATTCACTCACTCCCCCACTTTGTGTTGATTCACATTCATTTAAATGAGGAAGTTTGGGAAAAGGTCAGAGGGCCACATGGAAACATGAATGGGCCGTTTGTGGCCCCCAGGCCACACTTTGCCCAGGTCTGGTTTAGAAGAACAATGTTTACACAGACTGTATACAGATGCTAATGCTAACACAGACTGTATACAGATGCTAATGCTAACACAGGCTGTATACAGATGCTAATGCTAACAGACTGTATACAGATGCTAATGCTAACACAGACTGTATACAGATGCTAATGCTAACACAGACTGTATACAGATGCTAATGCTAACACAGACTGTTTACAGATGCTAATGCTAACACAGGCTGTATACAGATGCTAATGCTAACACAGACTGTATACAGATGCTAATGCTAACACAGACTGTATACAGATGCTAATGCTAACACAGACTGTATACAGATGCTAATGCTAACACAGACTGTATACAGATGATAATGCTAACACAGACTGTATACAGATGCTAATGCTAACACAGACTGTATACAGATGCTAATGCTAACACAGGCTGTATACAGATGCTAATGCTAACACAGACTGTATACAGATGCTAATGCTAACACAGACTGTAGACAGATGCTAATGCTAACACAGACTGTATACAGATGCTAATGCTAACACAGACTGTATACAGATGCTAATGCTAACAGACTGTATACAGATGCTAATGCTAACACAGACTGTATACAGATGCTAATGCTAACACAGACTGTTTACAGATGCTAATGCTAACACAGACTGTATACAGATGCTAATGCTAACACAGACTGTATACAGATGCTAATGCTAACACAGACTGTAGACAGATGCTAATGCTAACACAGACTGTATACAGATGCTAATGCTAACACAGACTGTATACAGATGCTAATGCTAACACAGGCTGTATACAGATGCTAATGCTAACACAGACTGTATACAGATGCTAATGCTAACAGACTGTATACAGATGCTAATGCTAACACAGACTGTATACAGATGCTAATGCTAACACAGACTGTTTACAGATGCTAATGCTAACACAGGCTGTATACAGATGCTAATGCTAACACAGACTGTATACAGATGCTAATGCTAACACAGACTGTATACAGATGCTAATGCTAACACAGACTGTATACAGATGCTAATGCTAACACAGACTGTATACAGATGCTAATGCTAACACAGACTGTATACAGATGCTAATGCTAACACAGACTGTATACAGATGCTAATGCTAACACAGACTGTATACAGATGCTAATGCTAACACAGACTGTATACAGATGCTAATGCTAACACAGACTGTATACAGATGCTAATGCTAACACAGACTGTATACAGATGCTAATGCTAACACAGACTGTATACAGATGCTAATGCTAACACAGACTGTATACAGATGCTAATGCTAACACAGACTGTATACAGATGCTAATGCTAACACAGACTGTATACAGATGCTAATGCTAACACAGACTGTATACAGATGCTAATGCTAACACAGACTGTATACAGATGCTAATGCTAACACAGACTGTATACAGATGCTAATGCTAACACAGACTGTATACAGATGCTAATGCTAACACAGACTGTATACAGATGCTAATGCTAACACAGACTGTATACAGATGCTAATGCTAACACAGACTGTATACAGATGCTAATGCTAACACAGACTGTATACAGATGCTAATGCTAACACAGACTGTATACAGATGCTAATGCTAACACAGACTGTATACAGATGCTAATGCTAACACAGACTGTATACAGATGCTAATGCTAACACAGACTGTATACAGATGCTAATGCTAACACAGACTGTATACAGATGCTAATGCTAACACAGACTGTATACAGATGCTAATGCTAACACAGACTGTATACAAATCATAGACTGTAAATATTAACAATGTCACGCCTATCTCCGCCATTTTAACTAATGGGCCAAAAATTGTGAATCTGTGCATGCGTCAGCCGGAGAGAGCTCCATTCATTTGAACGAGAGACTTCTAAAGTCCACAGCGACTAAACTAGACTGGTCCAGAACACTCAGCATTGACACACATGTGGACCGGAGCTTTGGGCCAAGAGACACTGGACCATCCTGTAAAGACGTTTTTGAGAGGTCTGCTAATGCTATATGTTAGCAGACTTCCATGTCAAAGTAAACTCCTCAGTAACATGTGACATCACCATTTTGGGCTTAAATCTGTGGTTTCTGTGTCCTGTGTTTAAATGTGATGTGTCTTTGTAAATCCAGATATGACCATATAAGGACTGATCAATCAGAGGCCTTCATTCAGAGGGACACTGTCCCTGTTACAGAGAGAAGCTATTGTCGCTAAGGAAATGCCCATATAAGGAAACTGGCTCCGGCTCATGTTCAAATCGGCTTCTTCTGCATTACGGCTAACAATGTGATGTCACACTGAGGTGATGTCACACAGTGGTGATGTCACACAGTGGTGATGTCACACAGTGGTGATGTCACACTGTGGTGATGTCACACGCTCGGTGCTTGTTGCTTGTATTGATAACTACATAGTTTCACATCCTGAAACTTTAATTATCAAAGTAAACAATTTCTGCATCAAGTTTTAGCGACAGAGTTAGCCTAAATTAGCCTAAATTAGCCTAAATTAGCCTAAATTAGCCTAAATTAGCCTAAATTAGCATCACATGAACACAGTGTTACCTGAGGCTGCGGCGCAGTCCGTGCGAGCGAAGACTGGGATTTGGTCTAGACTGATTTTTGTCTTTTCTCTTGAATCACTTTCTGGTCCGACCTGTTGCACCTCATGCCTCCTCCACGCCCAGAACCAGGTCTACAATCTGTGTCACTGAGACCAGAGAGAGACCAGAGAGAGACCAGAGAGAGAGACCAGAGAGAGACCAGAGAGAGACCAGAGAGAGACCAGAGAGAGACCAGAGAGAGACCAGAGAGAGACCAGAGAGAGACCAGAGAGAGACCAGAGAGAGACCAGAGAGAGAGACCAGAGAGAGACCAGAGAGAGACCAGAGAGAGACCAAAGAGAGAGACCAGAGAGAGAGACCAGAGAGAGACCAGAGAGAGACCAGAGAGCGAGACCAGAGAGAGACCAGAGAGAGACCAGAGAGAGAGACCAGAGAGAGAGACCAGAGAGAGACCAGAGAGAGACCAGAGAGAGAGAGAGACCAGAGAGAGACCAGAGAGAGACCAGAGAGCGAGACCAGAGAGAGACCAAAGAGAGACCAGAGAGAGACCAGAGAGAGACCAGAGAGAGACCAGAGAGAGACCAGAGAGAGACAGAGAGACCAGAGAGAGACCAGAGAGAGACCAGAGAGAGAGACCAGAGAGAGACCAGAGAGAGACCAAGAGAGAGACCAGAGAGAGAGAACCAGAGAGAGACCAGAGAGAGAGACAGAGAGAGACCAGAGAGAGAGAGAGAGAGAGACCAGAGAGAGAGACCAGAGAGAGACCAGAGAGAGACCAGAGAGAGACCAGAGAGAGACCAGAGAGAGACCAGAGAGAGACCAGAGAGAGACCAGAGAGAGACCAGAGAGAGACCAGAGAGAGAGACCAGAGAGAGACCAGAGAGAGACCAGAGAGAGACCAGAGAGAGACCAGAGAGAGACCAGAGAGAGAAGAGACAGAGAGAGACCAGAGAGAGACCAGAGAGAGACCAGAGAGAGACCAGAGAGAGACCAGAGAGAGAGACCAGAGAGAGACCAGAGAGAGACCAGAGAGAGAGACCAGAGAGAGAGACCAGAGAGAGACCAGAGAGAGAGACCAGAGAGAGAGACCAGAGAGAGACCAGAGAGAGACCAGAGAGAGACCAGAGAGAGACCAGAGAGAGACCAGAGAGAGACCAAAGAGAGACCAGAGAGCGAGACCAGAGAGAGACCAAAGAGAGAGACCAGAGAGAGAGACCAGAGAGAGACCAGAGAGAGACCAGAGAGAGACCAGAGAGAGACCAGAGAGAGACCAGAGAGAGACCAGAGAGAGACCAGAGAGAGAGACCAGAGAGAGACCAAAGAGAGACCAGAGAGAGACCAGAGAGAGACCAGAGAGAGACCAGAGAGAACCAGAGAGAGAGACCAGAGAGAGACCAGAGAGAGAGACCAGAGAGAGACCAGAGAGAGACCAGAGAGAGACCAGAGAGAGACCAGAGAGAGACCAGAGAGAGACCAGAGAGAGACCAGAGAGGGCCAGAGAGAGACCAGAGAGAGACCAGAGAGAGACCAGAGAGAGACCAGAGAGAGAGACCAGAGAGAGACCAGAGAGAGACAGAGAGAGAGAGACCAGAGAGAGAGACCAGAGAGAGACCAGAGAGAGAGACCAGAGAGAGACCAGAGAGAGAGACCAGAGAGAGAGACCAGAGAGAGACCAGAGAGAGACCAGAGAGAGACCAGAGAGGACCAGAAGAGAGAGACCAGAGAGAGACCAGAGAGAGACCAGAGAGAGACCAGAGAGACCAGAGAGAGACCAGAGAGAGAGACCAGAGAGAGACCAGAGAGAGACCAGAGAGAGACCAGAGAGAGACCAGAGAGAGAGACCAGAGAGAGAGACCAGAGAGAGACCAGAGAGAGACCAGAGAGAGACCAGAGAGAGACCAGAGAGAGACCAGAGAGAGACCAGAGAGAGACCAGAGAGCGAGACCAGAGAGAGACCAAAGAGAGACCAGAGAGAGACCAGAGAGAGACCAGAGAGAGACCAGAGAGAAACCAGAGAGAGACCAGAGAGAGACCAGAGAGAGAGACCAGAGAGAGACCAGAGAGAGACCAGAGAGAGACCAGAGAGAGACCAGAGAGAGAGACCAGAGAGAGAGACCAGAGAGGGGCCAGAGAGAGACCAGAGAGAGACCAGAGAGAGACCAGAGAGAGACCAGAGAGAGAGACCAGAGAGAGACCAGAGAGAGACCAGAGAGACCAGAGAGAGAGACCAGAGAG